>CAOJCR011462010.1:0-10158 GCA_948330485.1 Euphorbia neoarborescens | reverse complement strand
GTACAAAACCCAGTATTCGCTGGTAGAAAATACTTATGCAGCTATGGTATGGGTAACCAAGAAGGTGAGACACTATTTCTAATCCTACAAGGTGATAGTGGTGACCAAAGAGAACCCCATCAAGTATTTATACTCAGCCCCTATGTTGGTTGGAAAGCTGTCTCACTGGTTGCTTTTGTTATCAGAATTTGACAATAAGTATATGACGAGAAAGGTCATCAAGGGCAGAGCAGTTGCAGAATTCCTTACAGAACAACCAGTAGACACAGCCGCAGAAATAAGCCTAGAATATTCGGATGAACAGTTAGCTTTAGTAAATGCAGAAAACACTCAGTGGACCATGTTCTTTGATGGGGGAAGTCAATGGTCAAGACGTCGGAGCAAGTGTCATCATTGGTACACCTGAAGGAGAAATTATACCACTCTCTAAGAAGCTAGAATTTTCTGTCACCAACAACGGGGCCGAGTACAAAGCTTGCCTCTTTGGTTTGGAAACCCTGATTTAGTTAGGGGCCCAACATGCCATTGTAGTACGTGATTCAATGCTAGTTATCTGGCAGGTTACAGTGGATTGGGAGTTGAAGGAGAATCTCTCAGACTCTATCTAGAAGCAGTTCAGAACCAAAGATAGAATATCCCTATATGTCTCTTCAAGCATGTTCCCCGAGATGAGAACAGAATGGTGGATGCCTTGGCCACGCTGTCTTCACTCTGGGCAGACCCGAGCTGACAAAATCTATACCCTTTGGTTGTCACCACCTCACCCCGTCCTTACTTCAAAGCCACTTCAACATGTACCCTCACAGCAGACAACAAGCCATGGTTCTATGACATAGCAAAATACATGAAGACGGGCCAGTTCCCCATAGATAGTAACCCTTCAAACCAAGCCACCCTTAGAAAGCTAGCAGCACAGTTTTGACTTGCAGACGGTCAGTTGTATAATCAGGCACCCCGAAGGACTCCTCCTGAAGTGTCTAACAAAAGAAGAAGCTAAGACAGTTATGCAGCAAATACACTCTGGGGATGTGGACCGCATATGAATGGAGTGCCACTAATAAGAAAGATCATGTGGTTGGGTTATTTCTGGTCCACTATGCAAACAGACTGTGTAGCAAAGGTGAAGAGCTGCCATAAATGTCAGATATATGGGCATATCTCACACCTTCCTCCTACTGAGCTCCACAATCATACTACTCCTTGGCCATTCTCGGCCTGGGGCATTGATATCATCGGAGAAATCCGACCACCAGCTTCTAATGGTCACTGGTATATCGTGGCAGCAGTGGATTACTTTTCCAAGTGGGTTGAAGCTTCTTCCTACACCGCCGTCACTGCAAAGAATATGGCTAAGTTCATTAAGTGGCAGATCTTTACCAAATATGGAGTTCTATACCATGTTGTGACAGATAACAGAGTCCAATTCCAAGGGGCAACAGCCGACCTTTTTTCTAAGCATGGCATTGAATATCACCGATCCTCACCCTACCGGCCACAAGCCAACGGGGCAGTTGAAGTAGCCAACAAGACTGTTAAGAAGATTTTGTGCAAGATGGTGTCCACTTACCGAGATTGGGCCAAAAATCTACCTTACGCCTTGTGGGGTTACAGAACTTCAGTTAGAACACCAATAGGAGCTACTCCTTACTCGCTGGTATACGGTATGGAAGCAGTCTTACCTGTGGAAGTAGAAATCAAGTCACTCCGAGTAGCCTTAGAAGCCAAGCTGCAAGACACAGAGTGGGGCAGAGGCAGATTTGAACAGCCAGTCATGTTGGATAAGAAGTGTCTGCAAGCCTTAGATAAGCTACAGCAGTACCAACAGCGTATGGCTCGAGTGTACAATCGAAGGGTTAAGACACCCCGAACAGCCACTCAAGATGGGTAATCTTGTATTAAAGCATCTCAAGCCTACTCACGTAGATGCCAGGGGCAAGTTCAAACCCAACTGGGAAGGAACGTATGTGGTAAAGAAGGTTTTATCCAAAGGAGCAGTGACAATTATGGATATGGACGGGAATGACTTTGTGAATCTAGTCAATCAGGATAGGTTGAAGCTGTATCACATATAGAAGAAGATTCTGAGAGTCGGGTGATGCGTTATGCGTAACAATTCGGAGTTATCTTTTGTTTCCAGATTGCATTTCATCAATGTTATTGTATGGATGTTTAGAATCTGTGATAAATGTTCCCATGTATTGTACTGACAACGATGAAAATAATACATAAAGCATTCTTACTTTCATATTCCTCTGTCATACTTTTATTATGCTTTCTTCACCCTGTGCTCACATTTTCTTTTCGTACATTGTGTGCTCCTTTTACATCACTATTAAAAAAAACAAAAAAAAATGAAAAATAAAGAAAAGTCCGCTGAAGTGAAAATCGACAATGGCACTTCCGCTAAAAAGTTAGGACAATAGCTCGTCGAAGTGAAAACAAGGGGCATCCTGGCGCTTCGGGCAAAAATTAGAGCAACTCACTGGGGCAAAAACCAGGTAACCCGCAGGTCCAAGAAAAAGTTAGAGCATTCTTATATACTTATATTACTCAGCAAGCAGTAGCATGGGAGCATCCGCACACGCTTACCTCGCCAGGAACTCCCAATTCTTGGTCGTCGTGCATGGCCGAAAGCTTTAGCTTACCAGAAGCAACCATGACAACCTTTAGGCCCCAACAAAAAGTCATGTCACTCTTGTGTTATCTCTAAAAATCGTTTCTATTATCAAGCCTCATTCATCACTACATCAAGTGAAGTCCATGCATTAATACATCCCCTTATGTCACATGCATACATCCTCTTTTTACTTACAATTGAAAGGGTAAAAATTTTTGTTACCCAATTCGTCAATTGTAAGTAAAAATTCACACTAAGCCTTTCCAGCCACCTTATTTATTGTGTATCTCATGCAATGTTAGCCAAGCATTTCAACACTTTGCCATGTCTTCATCTGACATGACGCAAATTTACCAAAGCCGCCATTCTTGTTTATGACTTCATGATGCTCTTTAGCACTTTGCCATGTCTCTACATGACATGATGCAAATTTACCAAAGCCTCCAGGCTTGTTTACGACTTCATGACGCATCTTATCACTTTGTCATGTCTCCACACGACATGATGTAAATTTACCAAAGAAATCATGTTTCTATATGACTTTATGACGCATCTTCGCAATTTGCCATGTCTTTACATGACATGATGCAAACTAATCTTTCGCTGTGACTTTGGATGACATAATTCAAATGTGTCCAAAGTCATGTATCAAAATGTCCCGCACACACCACCGTGTAATGGTCTCTTTTCTTCTTTATGTGTAAACACAGCACTTTACATGTACTTTGTTCCATACATATGCATGGGAAAGAGTCCCTGGCTTAGTCAATCGTGTTCTCCAATTTGAATTTTGAATTCGATCACACGAGGGGCAGTCTGTAAGCATCAGGTTTTTTTCCAAGAGCGATGATGAAACCGATCTCCGCCGGTACCCCATCAGGCTTTTGTACACACGTGAAGGACCCTGGAGTCACCACAAACATGCCTACATGACTTCAATTTATGTGGATTGAGTGGTTTTATCGACTTAAAAATCAAACCTACGAGTTTTGTTTTTACGCCGGTCGAACTGGAAACCGAACCGACTGGACCGACAAGCCTTCCTACACTTTAAAAAATCAAACCAACCTATTCTAACGAACCCAAACCTTCCCTTTGGCTGCTAGAAATTAGCATCATGTCCATCAAAATTCTAATCAAAAGGTGGTTACTTGATTTGGCAAAAACACTTTAATAAAAAGAAAGGAAAGGTGATGAGATCATTCACCAAATCAAATGGGGACATAAATGAATGGCATTGAAGGGCTGTGATCCACGTTTTCTAGCAGCTAGGAAGATAAAAAAACAATCCCCAAACCCTAATTGAGAAGCACACTTCTCACTTTCAAATTTTTTTACGTCACTTAGCTCTCTCTCTCTCTCAAGACTTCTTTTCTTCCCAAGCCTTCTTCCTCTTTGAAAACTGAAACTTTCCAGCAGCTGGACAATTCTTCTAACTCCCCATCGACACTTTAACTCATCCTTATAACCACACACAATCTCTCCTCCATCAATTCTACACTTTCTTCTTTAACATTTACACTAACTCTCACAAAAACTTCACAAACACCCATTTCTCCCCATAACTTGCAAAGTCAATGGCTTTAGCTCACAAAGCTCACTGATTTCATGGGTTTTCATCAACCAAAGAAGTTTCTTTTGGTCGGTTTCTCATCCGGTTTGGAGGCATTCGGTGCAATTTTTGGGTTTCTCCACTCAAGAATGAAAAGCATGCTACAAGGGTAACTGAGCTCTAAAACTTATCTTCTTCACTTCTACTTTCTACTTGCTGTGATTTTTTTCTTGTTTCCGGTGTAAAACCAAGTTTACTTGAGCTAAAGTTATGAAAATGGAAAACTTGCTAAATAACTTATAACAATCTCTTAACTTGATGTTGAATCCATAAAAATGGGGCTTTGGACTGCCCCCGGACTGCTATTATGTGCCTGAGCAGAAATGGAGAAGATTTAGGGCTTGGAACGAACTAAGACGGCTTAAAAACAGGTTAATGCGGTAAAAAGTGGAGTTTTCATGTTTAGCTTGAACACTTTTTAAAGGTTGGTTTTTGGTGGCTAAACCCACGTTAAACGTGTCAAAAATAGTGTTTTTTTTTAGTTTTGGGTCTCCCCCGGGGGTTTTGTGGCCTTAAATGGCGTTTTTAAACAAAAAAAATTAAATCGAGTGATGAACAGACTTACAGCGTATCGCGCAGGCCTTCCAGCGCACGGCACTATAGTTACAAAGTGTCCAATTCATTTTTTTGACCTGCATCCCGCTGGCAGTTCAACGCGACGCGCAATAGGTCTGATGCCTTAGAAAAGTTTTATTTTTGCCCCCGCGCGCGTGTTTTCGTATTTTCGTATTTTCTCCTTCGTTTCTCGCCCGATTTATGCGTGTAATATACCGTTGGAAATCTATTTCGATGTAGAATCTAATGGAATATTTATCTTGTCCCGGTTTTGAATTTAAATGTATTATATTTTGCTTGAAAAGTTCAAGTAGCTTGGATTCGATTTTGGTCTTTTCAAACCTTATTTTATTCGGTATTTTACACCCTAAACACCACTTTTCCATGCATGTTTGATGTGTGTATGAAAATCCTATGATATTACGCATCTGCTACCTAGATTTTTTTTATGTACTGGATGTTTACATGCTAGAAAACCGTGTCAGGAAGCCGGGTTTAGGGCCACTAAATCAATACAATGAAGGGACTATGTCCCGGATATCTAACCGACTAAATATTGCATGACTCATAACTAAAAATTTAGCCAATCATTTTCTAATGAATAAATATCACTGCAACCCTCTGTCAAATGAGCCAAAAATGTTTGGGCCGCCGCGAGACCATCCTCTAGCCCAAAACTTGTAACTCGATAAATCTCTTTGGGTTAAGCGTCCCCTATAACATGTCCCCAACCTATCTAACTTCCGTTTTCTTATAACATGTCAATTTCAAACATGCGGTCTTTGCTCCGTGTTTATTTCGTACAATTTATGTATATTGATGCATACTAGATAGATGTAACTCCCCTTCCCGAATAAATGTATCCAATAGGCTTCGTTTTATTCGATATGGTTGTATATATTTTTATACTCTTCTTTACAGCTTTCCCTTACCGCTTAGAATGTATGTTTCTGATTACCTTAATTAACAATTAAAATCAATCTTTAGGATGTTGTTTTCCAAATAAAAGCGTTCCGTTTTTCTTAAATTCGTCGAGTTCTTTAAAAGTCTTTTGTTAAAAGGATAAGTATATGTCTTGTCCGAACCCAATCTATGGATCACGGTTTTGGACTCAAGAATTAGGAGCGATACCATGATAAATCCCCGGTATGAGCTTAGACCCGGGTGGCGACTCCAAAAATAATTTTCTAGAAATTCGAGTTTGGATTTCTTTTCCAAAAATTTATTTTCCTTCGAAAATTATTTTATTTCGATTTTATTAAAACCCCAGGCACGCGTTTATACGCGCACGTCGTTTGGAGATCCTTTCTCCGAAATCCTTAAGTCCCTATAGGTTCGCCTGTGAGCACAGTGACTTTTTACCATACTGTGAGGGCAGCGACTTTTCACCAAAAGAAAAAAAATATCGTTTTAAGTTTTTTGAAAGTGGTTTTGAAGAGTAAGGGTTCAATTCACACAGGGTAAATAAACGAATAAAATGACGATAAATTAAGATAAAAGTGGAGGAAAAGGGATTAAAAGAAAATGTTCCCAAACGAGTGGAATTTTCCTTTCCTAGTACCCCCCGCTTAAAGGCGGACCCAAATAGGGAATTGAGGCTTTCGGAGAAAGGTTTTCCAAACTAAATGTGCATGTGAATGCGTGCTTGGGGTTTTGATAAAATCGAAATAAAACAATTTTTGGAGGAAAACGATTTTTAGAAAAAGAAATCCAAACTCGGATTTCTAGAAAATGATTTTAGAGTCGCCACCCGGTTCTAAGCTCTATCGGGAATTAATTCACGGTGTAACTAGGATCCAAGTCTCAAGTCTAAAACTGTGATCTAGAGATCGGGTTCGGACAAGGCATCTACTTATCCTTTTTTGAAAACCTTTTCAAGAAATTGACATTGTTTTGAAAATAAAACATTTTCGTTTGCATGATCCCAAGAACTTAGATTGATTTTATTTTGATATTAAATTTAATTGAACGCGCAAGCATAAATGGAAAATAAATTGCGAAAAAATAAAGCAAACCAAGCAAAGTATTTATTTACAACCATATCGAATAACGAATAAATCCTATGGGATACATTTATTGGGGAGGGAGACATCCATCTAAGCATGCATAGAAACGAGTAACCATACACACAGCATTTTGAGCGGAATTTAAACACATAGCATACTTGAAAATGGACATGCAAAAGAATAGTAAAGTAAGATAGCTCAGGATCATGACATAGAGGGGACACTCTAATTCGAAGCGCTTTATCGAATTGAGTGTTTTGGGCCGAAGGATGGACTCGCAAAGGCCCGAAAACATTTTTGGCTCGCATTACGTGTGGGCGAAGTGAAGTTCATTTGAAAAACACTTGGCTCGTATTTTAAATCTTTCGCAGCATCTGATTTATTTGGCAAGTTGGAAATTCGGGATGTAAATCCCTTTGTTAATTTGTATTAGCGGCCCTAAACCAGGCTTCCCGACACGGTTCTTTAGATGCAAATGCGTAAACAGGAATTTAAATCTAGGTCTAAGATACAAATATTTAGCACGCTAATTACGAACACACATCGATCTATACCCCTAACAAACAATCATACACAGCAAGAAATATAGGGGCAAGATTAAAAAAATGCATGGTTAAGCTCGAAAACGTCTTTCGTTTGAAACCAAATCGAAAACTGCAACACCTTCAACTTTCGGTCCAATTAAAGTGTACTTAAGCTTAAAACAAGACTGCATAAAATATACCATTGGATTCTACATTGAAAGAGCTTTCCAACGGTATATTATACGCGCGGTTCGGGTAAGGAATGAAGGAGAAAAAACTCGACAATGCGAAAGAGGCAAAAATAAATATATTTCTAAGCATCAGACCTGTAGCGCGGCGCGCTGGATGGCCAGCGCGGTGCGCTACAGGCCCAAAATTTCGAAAAATACAACCTGATACTGTAGAACGGCACATTGGAAGTCCAGCGTGGTGCTCTGGAAGGCCAGCGCGGTGCACTACAGGTCTGTTCTTCACACGCTTCGATTTCTTTTGTCCAAAACACTACTCGGGGCCACAAAACCACCACGAGATGTTTATAAAATCATATTTAACCATTTTTAACACTTAAACACAAGATCATAACGTCCGAAAAAACAAGTTTTAAAGATCAAACTCAAGAAAGAGGCAATTTTGTGTTTGGTTCGGTTTAGTCTGTTTTAACTCGTTTTTGTGTCCGATCTCAACCCCACAAGCTCCTGATCGGTCACGGCACATAAATATAGTCTGAAGGGGGAGATTTTAGAATTATTATATGGTTATATCCCGTTATATCTCTATTTTTCTGACCAAAACAAAGCTTTTTCGGTTATTTAATAAAAGTTCAAGTATTTTACGTAAAACCAAATTTAAAATCATGCATGGACAGAAAATTAACGTAAATACAGGAGTCGAAGAAAATGAACAAGCTCCTTGCACCACCGAAGAACCGATCCAAGTGTTTAACCCAAAAAGTGACTTTCTTAACCCGTAAATCACCCGAGACCAGTGAGTTTATGGTATAGAACTACTGATATTGAGTTATTTTAAGTGTTTGAAGGGAGTTTAGTTGGTTTGGGATGGAGTTGGTGTTGAAGGAAGAAGAAGAAGAAGAAGAAGAAGAAGAAGAAGAAGAGTTGAAGAAGAAGAAGATGAACTTGGGTTAGAGAGAGAGATGAATGGAACCCTCTCTCTTTTGCTTCCGACAAATCTGATCTCAAAATGGCCCCCCTTCACTTGATTTTCGTCCAAGCCATACATATGCACAGGGTGTCTTCTTTTTTTTTTTTTTTTTTTTTTTTGCTTTTGCATTTAATGCCTCACCTTTTTCTCATCCCTTCCTTTCCTTTTTCCATTTTTCCATTTCTTTTTCAATTTCTTTTTCATTTCTTTTTCACCACCCCATAATTCCACTTCTTTTGTTTGGTTAGTTTGTAACTAAGGCTTTTATGGTTGGGTTGACGGTTAAATATGGATGGTTAAATGGCTTTTTGGGTTTAGGAAGGGTTTGGTTCAAGATGGTTGGTTTTTGCTCCGACCGAACCTTGGGTCCGACCAAACTTGGGTTTATTTGATTCGCCAAAATTATTCAATTAAAAACATGATTCGGTCCTTTATGGTATGGATAACGGAGTTCTCGGGTCAACTGGCATGTAAATCGAGGCAAGTGTAAGGCACTGGCGGGTGCCGATTTTCATCATCTCTCTAGGATAAAAATCCCATGCTCACAGTTGTCCATCATGTAAGAACATTCTATTGAAATAGAATTTTCAAACACGAAGTGAATGTGGGGAATACTTACCTGAATAGGCGAGTCTTGGAGGTTTGATCCATTGGGGAGCACCTTCGGAGCGTCTGAACTGCTTAGGCGCGGGTTGCCTTGTTCTTGGAGTAGCTTTGATGTGGACCGTCTTAAGTCCTGAGGTATGCAGCCATCCTAGATCATTCGAATTTAGCGGCCTCTGTAGTTGACTGAGCGTCTTGAAGTTGCGGCGTAGTTGGAGAAGTGGGGGGATATGCCCCTAGACTTACCTATTCAAAAGTATATACGTGTAGTATGATGCGTAATGCATGAAGATGTTATGAGGGAACGACGTTTTTATCAGTTGATCGACAATTTTGGAAATCAAAAATTTTTTTCCCCTTCGATCAATTGGTAAAAATGGAGCTAAGTGTTCTAATGATGTCTTGATGCATGATATGCATGTGACTTCTGGAACTTGGACAGGAGAGCATGGAGACGCTCGTCCACTGGATCTAACTTATGGTAAGATTTGTCTGATGTGCCTTGGCCGCTGTCGGAACATTACTGTACGGGGATCAGGGCCAGGCCTACCTTGGCTGGCTCGTTGATTCAGCGATGATGTTATATGGCTGATGTACTTTGATTGGTGCGAGATTGATTGATTTTTTCCCCAGCCGCCCTTGCGGGTTTTCAACTGTGGGTTTTTTTTTAACTGCCACGGAGGGTTTTCGGCTGAGTAGTATTTTATCTATTTGGTGGCAAGAGCAAGTACTAACACAAGGGAATAGATAATGACATATAACACAAGCTTACAACAAGCTCGAAAGACTCCTAATACAAGCTTAAGAGTGCAATTCGTTTCGAAATGTTTCATATGCATTCATTGTGATAGTCAAATAACACTTTAAGCATTAAAGCACTTCATTGATGAAATCAATCTAAACTCTCACATGATACAAAAAGTTACAAGTCATGCTGACTTATCAGCTATCGTGAAGCGCCCTTTTCGGTTTTCCACTTCACTCTCTCGTCACACTTTTGCCTAAGCCGCCCCGAGGGGTTTTCAACTTAGCCGATTTTCTTCTTATTTTTTTACACTATGTAGTGTTTCAAGTGATCCTGGT
>CAOJCR011461386.1:0-11163 GCA_948330485.1 Euphorbia neoarborescens | reverse complement strand
TTTTTTTTCGCTTGGCGCCTGTTGGCGCCCCCACCCCGCCAGTTTTGGGGTTGGGGCGTGCCCGTGGGTGGGGGGGGGGGGGGCGGGGGGGGGAAGGGGGGCCGGGAGGGTGGTCGCCTCCCTTTTCCTCTGCCACTGTATCTCAATTATAATTAGAAGTTAGTCTGATTTACTATAATTTTAATTTAAACTAACTCTAAATTCAAGTCGATTTTCAAATGGATTTAATAGTAATATAAAATATGTAGAATATTAACAATATCAGAATCATGAGAAATTTTTTTATGTTATTTCTAAACAATGTTTCTTGTAGAAATCTGGATGGAGTTTCTAGGAGAAACAGAGGTTTTCTCTTCTTCTGATTGGTTCTTATCGAGAATCCTGCACAATAAGGAAAAAAATAATGCCACCGGTGATCCCCTTGAAAGATACCCCGATGGCTAAGTTAGAATGGTTTTTGTAAATAATCGCTTTAAGTTTAGAACTTATTGTGATATAATAATTTATCTTTTGCTGATGAAGGCCTGAACTGTGTATAGGCTTTGTTGTTGTAGTTATCGTTAGAGCATTAATGATATAAAGGTCTAAGATGGAAATAAATCTATTCATATAAGGGAATAGATCTAAACCATTTACTGTCCCGTTGATTTCGGTTATGATTATCTTATTGCCTTATTATGTAAACAAACTAAGCATATTGCTTTGGTTCATAATGACAGTTATCTCTTCAATTTGAACCGGGTAGTATATATGAAATCTGGTGTGGAATATGTGTCCGGCTATCTGAGGATCACACGGTTAACCGATTGTTATTAAACCCCACGAGCTATTGAAACCTTTTAAGTATTAAGCTTTGCATTCCTCTTAATTTATCCTGCGACATTTGATTCGTTCATCTTTATTTTCTTCTTTTTGAATATCTTTTTTATGATTGGACATACTCTTCGCACCTTATGCCCATCCGATTGGGTATTGCCACATGTTTTACTCAAAACCCTAGGTCATAAGTGCTGATGGAGATCTCTATAAATGAACGATTTCTTTCAATACCTTTTACAATTTACGGAACTTTTGGAATATTTTAAGAACCTATTTCTTCTTCTGTACCATCGTCTTCCTCCAGGTATCTCACTTTTAACTCCTTCTTTTTATGAAAGTTGTGCCTTTGATTTTTTGATCTTCTACATGCTTTGTTTATACTGTACTCCTAAAAATGCTCTGTTCCATCTAGTTAATTTTATTTAAAATTGAGAATTTTAACAACTATCACCTCCTTAGATAGGTGAAACGACAGTTGCTTTGAACTCCTAATATTTTGATCAAGTACCGTCCCATTCTAATTAGCTTAGCTTTTGTAGTATCATTTGGCAGACTTTCTTCGAGCCTGTGCGATATTTGGAACTATTCTTATATAGGTCCGCTATGTCTGATGGTTCGGGTTTGTCCTTTATATCTTCCAACCCCCGTGATATAACTGAAGCTTGACCCATTAACCCTATATCAAAAAAACAAACTGAGCGGGTTAGGGAAACCGTGTCAGGGATACATCCGGTCCATATTTGGAAATATAAGAGTATGTACTACTTGCTGCAAAAGGTAGATATATTACTTGCCACTAGCTTCAACTGTGTCACAGCCCCTTGCACTGGATATTTCTCTATTTACCTTCACCATGTGGATAACAACTTTGTTTATCCCTTTTCCTCAAGTTTAGCCTATATAGTGAATACCTTCAACCTTTGTTATTTCCATCTCAACTAGAATTCTTGGGCCAACCTTTGTGAGGAGAACTGGTTATGTTGGAATTTGGGTTTCTCCTTTTTGAGGGATCTTGCTTGACTTCTCCTAACCCCCACCCTTCGGAGCAGAGTGGAAGATCATGTCTTCTTTATAAAGAACCTGAAAATGTGGTATGAATTTACGAGCCGAGTGCAGTCTATTCTTGAATTCTAGGCCTTTTGTTTCTACATTAAGTTAGAGGACCAAAGCGTGTTTCCTCGCATTCCTACTGCTTGGGAGAGAGTTAACCCATCCTACTGGAGGAGCGGTACTATATCTACTGAAGATTGGTGGGGGCTTTGACTGGGCCGAGTTCCTCATTATCTGCGGGGTTCTAGGTAGGCTATACATGCCTTTAGTGTTCGTATTCCTCTTGTACACTATGATACTGATAGGAATAAAGTTCTCTTAACTCATGCAAAAGTTACAATTTCAAAAGGTTAAGTACTTTTCTTATTTATTTTCTAGCTTATCTTTACCATGAGTGCTCATGCTAAAAAACTTCTTCACCAAGCAAGTTTAGCCAAGCTGAGGGGACTTACCAGGTCGAATGAGTGGACAGAAATGCTCGCAACCGAGGAATTATCTGCTCCTAGCGCAGTATCATAACTGCCGATTGACCTACCTATCCAATCCTCTTCTCCAACTGATTCCTAAGACGATGTTCCATTGTGAAAAAGGCATCAGGCCGGTAAGGTACGTATTGCTTTTAATCCTTTTGTTTGATTAGCTGAGTTTTTAACTGGTTTCTGATGTTTTGACAGGAACTCTGCACTGCGGATCCCCTATCTATTAACTAGACTTTGGTGAACAAATTTAGAGATAAGGCTAGAATTATTAACAAGCTAGTGGCTAGAAACGTAGGATGAGTTAAACAATCAAAGCACACTTTTTATGCCTTTTTGTGCTAAAAGTAAGGTTTTAAGCCGAGGAACCATTTCACATTGGTTCTCATTTTTAGGAGGGTCAATCATGCATTGTACACTAGAACATAGAACTCAATATGTGTTTTGTACTTGGCATCATAGACTTAAGATATGGAGACCCTTAGGATTAACCACACATTTACACACACCACACTTTTCTAATTTTAAGCCTTTCTAACCTTAAAAACTAATTATCCCTTAGAACTCCCCACTTTGAGCTTGAGCCATTTTATTCAGAGCCATATAACAAGTAATAAGACTTAAATCTACAAGCCTAATACCCGTCACGTTATCTTTCCTTTCGACATATCCTTTCCTTTACCCCAAAATGGAAAATTTGTTTTACACTTCAATTCTTTAAATCTTGGGGATTATATGTCATTCTCAAGGGGAGTTATTCACTTCTCTTGTCAAAATAATAATAATAAACTTAGGAATAAATAGAGCAACTAGCATAATATAGTGTGGGGTGGGTTCTAAGTAATCAACTCATAAACGTTTTGGGTTTATCAATACTTAAGTCATAAATTCCTTCATGAATATTCATCAGAGCTTTACATACCCATTTGTGTTCTTTCTGATATCTCACAATTCGGATTTCTTCATTCTTATTTTTGGATTGTTAGTATTGGTGCTTGTATATACTTGTGTAATTTTCTACCTTTTTCCTCTTTTAATCATACTTTCTACATCTAATTGCTTTGACAGTATAATGATAGGAAGTGATGCAATTTTGTGCATTGTACGCGCGTGAATAACCAGTTACCGTCTTCCAAGTTGAATAAAGGATTTGTCTGCCAAATTGATTTTTTCCAAATTAACCTGTAGCCATTAAAAACACAAGCCCATAGGTTCTTTGATTTTTCCCCTTACCCAATGAATGCACCAATATTTCCATTTAATCGCTATGTGATGTGTACTTCGCATGATTTAGTGTGCATTTTTCTTCACCTTGAAAATTTTGAGCATATTGAGTAAAAATCATCTAAGGTGCAATTATTGGTTGTATAAGCTCTTATCATTCCTTTTCGTTTGATCGGTTTAAACTTATTAAATATGAGTACCTATGTTTGTTGTTTGTGGGTATTCATTTTGTTGCTTGGAATGCTATTACATGCTTGGGATTGATGGGTATAGCATGTTTAAATTCTAGTTGGATTTGCAGGAAAAAGCTTATGTCTTTATTCTACGTTTTGAGTCATTTGCTTGAGGACAAGCAAAGCTCAAAGTGTGGGGTAGTTGATAAGGTCGATTTAGACCATATATTCTAAGCATTATTGGTACTCTAATGATGGGTAATTTGACTCGCTTTATGAATTTTTATGTTTCATTTCATGCATTTTTGGGTTTTTGCTTAATTTAAGGTTGTGTGTATATTTATTGTTCTTTTTATGTTTTTTTTACTGTTTTCCCTTTTTCTTTGGTCTGAAGTCGTTAAGACTAAGGACTTGTATATCATAACCCTTTTGTTGAGTTAGAGTATATAGAGGTTGACACTCAAGTTGATCGTGAGTTGAGAAATGAGATTGAAGTCGGATGGAGGTGTAAAAATTTTCCTAGATCTTTGGAGCCGAATTCAAGGACGTTGGAGATAGACTCTGAAGACTAATATTGGAGCAAAGTTAAAGATCGTTCTTCAAGATTTCCAATGAATCCTAGATCACAAGATTTGGAGATTGGACAGAGAAGTTATGACAAACTCAAGACGATGTGTGAAGAAGGTCTTAAAGGAGGCATGGCTCAAGTTGGGCAAAAGTGGGCTCGACGAGGCCAACACTCGAGCACAAGCATAGAAAAATAGGGGAATTACTTGACCTCGGGCTCGTTGAGCCCAACACTCGAGCACAAGTATAGACAAACAGAGGTGCTAGCTCGACCTTGGGCTTATCGAGCCAAGAGTAGAGTAAGGAAGGCTCGACTTCTGGCTCACCGAGCCAGAACTGTGGCTCTACGAGTCAGGGTCTGAGTTGTACTATTTTATACCCTAATTTGAGTTTTCTTTTTCGAATTTAACCCCGCTTGTTTAGGATATTTTTATTTTATATTGGAACATATATATAGTTAGTTTTAGATTATTTTAGGTTATCTAATCTTTCATTCTTATGCTTAGAACTTAACGCATTTGAGGGTTTGTATTTTGGATTTGATATTTTCAGTAAAGGTTGAGTTCTTATTATATTACTATTCATCCCCATTTGTAGCTCGTGTTCTTAATTAGATTTTGGTATTTCTATAGTGGTTCCCCTTCATTGATCTCAAACCGATAGGATCCAGTTAATCAGGAAAAAGGCATAAGTCATTCTTTTCCCTTTTCTTATTAAATATTTGTGAGATTATAACTTGTTATCGCTGATTGATTTCATTACTTATGTGTGATGTTGTGATTGGTTGGTCTTATAAAGTTCAGATTTCACCGAGTACATATCTACAGCCTTACCTAGAATAAACCCTAAGCAATCATTGGAATTGACAATTCCGTGAAGTATACGAGCTCCTATTTTCTATTCTCTAGAGCTAGACCTCCTCCAAACAAGGAAATAAGGCTAGAAAGTATAATTGGACCTAGAGTAGCTAACTCTTATTGTTCAATTTGCATAATTAGGATATAGTGATTATTATATATTTTGACCTCATGTGATTAGATAAAGCCATTCTCATTTTCATTCATCAATTGGACAAGCTGCCTGCATTGTTAATTTTGAGTTCTTTAGAAATAAAGTTAGATCAGTAGACTAATTATATTAGGTTATTTTAGATTTATTTCAATCTTCATCACCTTTATTTTATCGCTTAAACAAGTGAGGAAGCCGAGTAATTTGGTGATTGTAGGGTATTTCCCTGTGGAATCTATACCTAGACTGAGAAATAAGATTTTATTACTTGATAATGACAGAGTACACTACCCTAGAATTGAGTGATCAGAGCAGCAGTTTTACAGCTACCGCCGATAGCTATCATGTTTCTTACTTGGATGTATCCAGTCCTATGTGTGGCCTATATGTGCCTGCATCCTTGATTGCCTCACAATCAACCGATGTACAGATTTGTAGTCCTTTTCATTCCAATGACCTAGGACAAACCTAAGAACTAAATATTTATGATTACAATCATTGGATTCTCTATTTAATATATGGAACAAGATATAAACAAATAGATTGATGCCTTTATTCAGTAACACTAAATGTATATCACTATAAAGTATAATACAAAATGCATAATATACAAAGGAATCTATGCCAAAGAACAAGGGCACACCAATAATCTTCCACTTGCACCAATGCTAAGTAGGCATGGTCCTAATTCCTATTGATCTAGTATGACCTTGATGCTGTTAAATCGACAACATCTTAGTCAAGGGATCCGCAACATTATTCCTCATGTCTACCCTTTGTAATGATATGTCACCTCGATCCAAAATCTCTCGTATCAGGTGAATCTTTCTAAGTACATGTTTGGATTTTCTGTGTGACCAGGCTCCTTTACCAGTGCAACAACCCCACTATTATCACAAAATACCATTACTGGGTCTGGAATAGAGGGGACCACTCCTAAGTCAGTGATGAACTTCTTAATCCAAACAACTTCCTTTGCTATATCACATGTCGCTATGTACTCGGCCTCTGTAGAAGAATCTGTAATTGTGGGCTGCTTTGAGGATCTCCTACTAATGGCTCCACTATTAAGGAGAAATACAAAACCAGACTATGACTGCCTCTCATCCTCATCAGTTTGGAAAGAAGCATCTGTGTATCCAGTGACTACTAATTCATCATAACAACCATATACTAAGTAACAATTCTTAGTCCTGCTAAAGTACCTTAGGAATTCCTTGACAGTATTCCTATTGTTCTCTCCCGGATATGACTTGTACCTATTAGTCATATTTAATAAGAATGTGACCTCAGGTCTCGTACATAACATAGTGTACATAATGGATCTAATTACTGAAGCATATGGAACTGACATCATCCTCTCCCTTACTTCTTCGTTTGAGCGGAGTCATTCCTACTTAGTCTCAACCCATGGCGTACTGCTAAGAATCCTTTTTTAGCCTTATCCATAATGAAAAGTTTTAGAATAGTCTATATGTACATCTCCTGACTTAGGCCTAGAAGCCAATACTATCAATATCTATAGATCCAGATCCTTGGGTTCATCTCAGCTTCACCTAAATCCTTCATTGCGAATCACTTAACCAACAACTGCTTCACTACTTGTAGTGTTGGTATGTCAATCCCAATAAGAAGGACATCGTCCACATATAGTATAAGAAATGTGGAAGTACTTTCTGTCACTTTCCTTTATACACAGGGCTCATTAAGATTCTAAAAGAAACCATATTCCTTAATAGCTTCATTGAATCTCTATTTCTAGGTTCGGGATGCTTGTTTCAATATATAAATGGATCTATTAAGCTTGCACACCCGGTTAGAGTACTCAGGATCAATAAAACCCTGAAGTTATGTTATATACATATCCTCGAGTAGATTTCCGTTCAAAAATGTAGTTTTAACATCCATCTGCCATATCTCATAGTCATGTCATGCTTTTATGGCCAAGGGTATCCTAATGGACTTGAGCATCGCCACTGGTGAAAAGGTTCCATCATAGTTAATTCCTTGAACTTGCTTGAATCACTTTGCCACTAGTCGTCCCTTAAAGGTATTGTCAGCCTTAAGTTAATAGTACCACTTGTATCCAATAACCTTAGCACCCTCAGGTGGATCAACAAAGTTTCATACTTGGTTATCATGCATGGACTGCATTTCAGATTCCATGGCCTGGCACTATTCATCTAAGTGTTGCTATAAATGGCTTCCTGATAGCAAGTGGGTTCTTCCTGATCCAAGATCATAAGATCCTCATCATCATTGATAAGGTCAGTTTTGACCTTGTATTTTAAGCTTTATGGACCCCCTATGGATGGATAATTTGACTAATATTTGGCATTTATGTGTTATGTTTCCTGCATTTTCCTCTTTCTTTGTCAGTTATTGTTTGTTTTTATTTTGATGATTTTTCTGTAGTTTTGAGTATTTTTCTCCAATCCAAGGTTGTGAAACTGAGGACTAGTATACCCTGACTCGCTTTGTGAGCTAGAATGTGCAGGGGTTAAGACCCGAGTAGATTACAAGCTAAGGAATATGATTTAAGTTCTATGGTTGCTTAATGATTTTTATCAAGATTCTTTGGAGATGAATTCCAGATAGTTGGAGGCTGGTTCAAGTGATACACCTTAAATAAAAGTTGAAGATCATTTCGTGATTTTTCCAACAAGTATTGGATCAATAGAATTGGACTTTGGATGAGAAAGTTATGAAGGAAACAAGATGAAGTGTGCAATGTGTGAGAATTTCAAGTCAAATTTATGCTCGTATGTTCATCATCTTTCGGGTGCCTGTTGAGGACTTTAGAGGCCGAATTTGGGGATTTGCATTAGTGAAAAAATTGAAGATAATTTTGTAAGCGTTCCAACGGATCTTGAATCACTTTATTTGGACATTAGACGAAGAAGTTATGGTTGACTCGAGATATATACCTATGGCTTTACTCGAGCAAAAGACTTGTGCACAGGCCACCAGAAACAGAAGATTCGACTCGAGTTGCCACAGATGGGCTTGACTCGAGCCCAAGAATCTTATGTATTCATGGAGAAGCAGAATATTGGGCTCGACTTGTGGCTCGAAAATCTTTGAACTTGAGCCAACGACTGACAACACTTTTATTTCGACCAGTTTTGACTGAAATTGCCCTAACTTTTGCAATTCTTCTCCGAACTGAGTCCCATTTGTTTTGGGATGCTCGTATTTCATTAGGAAACATATAAATAGTGATTTTATAAAATTATTAGGTTTTATCTTTCAACAACATGAAACCCTTTTGGAGCATATAACTCGACAAGAGGTTTTATACGCCGATTTGCTATCTATCTTAAGGATTTATTTAATATTTTTACGCGACTTTCCTGCTTGCGATTGTTCATCTTCAGATTGTATTTTCTATAGCGTTCATCATCCGCACAAGTCTAATTTTGAAAATGGTTTGCGATTAATTGGTTTAGGTTTCTTCTTATTCCCTTTATTTGTAAATTAGGGTTTCTTCACGAAGCTTGGTTATTGATTATCATTAACTCTCTCCATCTCTTCTTGTTAAGATGTTGATTTGAGAATTAGGGTTTTTGCTTGTGATTTTAATTACGTGTTTCGGGTAGCGATTATAGTCTCGTGAGATCCGTATCTCTTAGTCAGATGCGTATACTTGGCCCTACCTAGATAACCGTAGGAAGTCATTGGAATTGACAACTCCATGAAACTTATGGGTCAGTAGTATTTGAGTCTCTAGAACTAGTTCACCACTAAAAAAGGCTTTAACAAACTAGCATCGAACCGCGATTTGTAGATACGCTATAGTCGATCACATATTTGCATGAATTATGGTTTGCATGTGAGACCTAGTTTATTGATTAATTATTCTACTTGAAGTGCCTTCCCCGCTTAGTAATCAGAAGTCACTTTAAACTACCTTAAGGTAATAGTTGAAGTCGATACAAATCACGATAGGAGATTAATCATTGTATATGTTATTTTAGGATTTTAATTTTCTACATTTGAATTTTAATTTTATTCACTTTATTTGTTCCCTCAAATATGTTAGGAAGTCTATTAGTTCGGCGATTCCAGATACTTTCCTGTGGATTGATACCTGGACTTTACCAGATATTATTACTTGACAGCAATAGGGTACATTTCCCTTTAATGAGCGGTTTGGTAGTGATGAGGTCGCTTCAGACCTTATTTTTTGGGCCTTATAAAATCTTGATTAGAGATAATTTGATCGAATTTCTGGCATTCTTGTGTCGTTTTAGAAGTGTTTTCGTGTTCTTGTTTAGTTTAGGTTTTGTTTATAATTTTACGTGTTTTATGTTATTTCTGTCCATTTTTAGATCCGAGGTCATTAGGGTCGAGGACATTCATGTTTTTCTGATACGTCTATCGAGCCTTTGTTTTAGGTGTTGAAGACTGATGATGATAAGGCGTGCTTGGAAGAGAGATCTTTGGAGCTAATTTTGACAAGGAAGGAGGCTGAATCTAGAGATGGTATCTAAAGGAAAATTGTAGTTCGTGATTCAAGATTTCCAACGGATCCAAGATCGCACAAATCGGAGGTCGGATGCCAAAGTTATAACCGAAACAAGTTCAACACGAGATTGAACTCGGCGTGGTGATGAAATATAGATAACACGACGTGTTGGCGTCAGTCACACAGCGTGTTGTAATGTAAAATGGTTTGGCTCGAAGATGGCTGTAAAACACGGCGTGTTACCCCTGAACACGTCGTGTTGGGGAGAATATTTCATTCAACGATAAGGCAGATTGCGAGACGCCGGTGAGCTGGAGTAACTTGGCGTGTTACGATGGACAACACGACGTGTCGAATGGTATAGCACGGCGTGTTTGATACTCATCTAGGGTTTCGAATTTCTTTTAGCTATTTTTGTGAGAGGAACCTATAAATAGCCTCTTATAACTTATTTTGTGTATCTTTTCTCTAGACAACTGATCTAAGAACCTTTGTTAGGTCTTTTTCTTTCTCTTTACCTGGATTTCGGATTAATTTATCGAAAGCAATTACTTGGAACTTTCAACTTGTGCAGATTATTACTTGCAGTTGTGAGTTAATTTTCTTATCGAGATTCATCGTCAATCATTGTATCCTCGAAGCCGGAGTCCACCGATTCAATAGCGAGTTTGGAATAAGAGTTTTCTTTTCTCAATCTTCGTCTTTAATTAGAGCTATGATCCGCTTAGATATATTATTTTGATTAGATACATGTTATTTTCTCCATACTTATTTATCGAACTTGTGATTGAAATTAGGGTTTTTAGATTATCGATTGATTGATATATTTGCATGAGAAATCGATAGCTTCGTAAGCTTGTTAATTTACTCGATTCAAATCTGTTATGCGATCCAGTCTGACAGCTGGGAAACCGTAGGATTGACAATCCACGAAATTTAAGCGTGCTTATTTTTTGATTCGTAGAGCTAGGAGGGCCGTTTGGATTACCTTATCCTAGGAACTTAGGAAAGTAGGAATAACTATCGAAATCTTTGCATGTTATTGATTTAATTGGTTTCTATGCTTAATATTTGATTGCTTCCAATATAAATAAGATCCATCACTGTTATCATTCATAAGTCGTTAATTCATCGATTAATTGTCCGTGAATTCAGGGTCGGAGAGTTGTTCGTAGGATTGATCATAGCTAGGAGTAGGAGTAATATTAATTTAGCTTAAATTTTAGATTAATTGATTCACCTATAACACGCTCAAACCTTAGGCTAGCTTGCACATAAGAGTAATACTCTCTGTGGGATCGATACCTGGACCTCAAATCTAGTTTATTACTTGACAACGACGGGGTACACTACTCTGTAGTTAAGTGTTTAGCTTCTA
>CAOJCR011461235.1:0-10313 GCA_948330485.1 Euphorbia neoarborescens | reverse complement strand
TTGTCTTAACAACTTAGAGCGCACCAAATTAGATTCGAATTTGATATTTAAAAAAACCCAATTGGGCTGGTCCAATTCTAGCTTACCCCACTCGATAAACAATTGTACTCGTTAGCAATTAAATGAACATGAGAAAAATTGTAATCATCCCCTGACAAAGCTAATGTACGTCAATCAAGAGTAAAACTAGTAGTAGAAAAATTTTCATCGAGAACCAGTAGAATCTTAATTGTGTTAATAATATTAAAGAATCATTGTCAACTATGATGGGTCAAGTCCCGAGATAAAGATTTGATCCAACTTAGTACTTCTCGGCAAGAAATGAATTTAGTGATCATTGGGTCCAGTGATTGACCAAATGACCCATAGGCCAAACATATGAAAGATTTACAAGACCAAGGAGAATGTGAGGGCATATATTGAGCCCTTTCAATATAAAATAAATAATAATTAATTTTTTTAAATGACATTTTAAATTAACAATAATATTATATATATATATATATTTATATTTTTATTCTTATTAAATCAATGATTAATCTTAAATCATAAATTAATGAGTCATTTATTCTCACTTCACAATTCTAATAAGAAAATCAACAATCTTTATAAATAGATGATTATATTAGTATTTTCATTAGTTATATTAATAATAATACTAGTACATTTTTTTAAAATGTCATTCATTTTAGATTGGAGGGAGCAATTAGTGAGTAAAATTACTACTAAAAATCATAGAAAAATCACATTGGATACAAAAAATTTAAAATTTTCCAATCTAAATCCATTATTAGTAAGTAAAATTGCTATTAAAACAACCCTAGAAAATCAAAATGGATACGTAAAATTGAACTTTCTCAAGTCTTTAACCCATAATTAGCAGTAGAATTATTACTTTGACGAATGAATGCCTTTGGGAATCTCAATTTAACCTTCTCTATGTAAAGAGAAGTCTCTCATCACATCATATTATCACTTCACTTTTAATTTATTTCCAAATGGGGCATTCTATGAGGTTATATCCAGTTCTTTTTTTACTCATCATTCTCTATATAGCTAATGGTAAATTTTTCACCTTATTATATTGTCTTATTATTGATTTTTTTTCAATGTTATTAAAACCAGATTGGACTGGCCATTTTGATCATCTGTCTGGTCCGGTTTTCCGATTTTTAAAAATTCTAATAAAAATTTAAAAATATTTTTTTAGTTTTAAAATGGTTAATTTTACTATATTTTATTGTTTTTTATTAATAAAAAATATTTTTTACAAATAAATATTCAGTTAAACCATTGATTCACAGCGAATCGGTTGAATCCTGAACCAATAAGTTCTCCAATTCGAACACCGTTACCATTATAATAACATTGATTTTCTTTTTTATTGAGTCTTCCTTTTTGCCTCTGTATTATCAAGAAAAAAAGCCCTAAAGTATTCTATACAAAATTGTTGGAATATCATGGGAAAAATGAGTGGCAAAAAAGTATGGTGCTTTGTTATTATAACTCGACTAGTTCAATCAGAATTAGATGTTAATTAAGTTCAATTTATTTTTTGTTTGTTTTGATCTAGCGAAATTTTTTTACCGGATTTGTACTACTTTTGTAAATTGATAGTTGACCGATCTAATTCACTGTTCAGTTCAATTCAAATTATTTAAAAATTATGATAAAGAATATCTCAACCGGATTAGAAATCAAATTAGTGTGTTCATTGAATTATTGTCTGATTGGTCCTATCGAGATCGAACCAGTAGTTTAACCGACTACTTGTTTAATTAAAATTTTTAGTTTAATAATAAGGTATAGTTATTGAAATTGTCAGTACAAAACAATATTATTTTTAAAATCTTATTAATTTTTCAAGAATTAAAATTTTAATAAATTACACTGAATTAATATTTTTTTTTGAGAAAAAACAGTAAAGACAGAAAATGAAATGGCGGATGAGAAGAAGATATATTGTTGGGAAAAGTCACCAAAACATCCAGGAAGGTGTAAGAATGACGCTGTGTGCACTCACCTTTGCATAGCTGATAAATTTCATGGCAGTCAATGTAAAAAAATTGTGACCTAACAACTACTCCTACATTTTTTAGCAAGAAAATATGTTGTTGCTTCAAGGAATGTGGTGGCGGTGGAGGAGGTGGTGGCGCAGGTGGAGGAGGTGGAGGAGAAAGTGGAGGAGAAGGTGGTGGTGGTCCAGAAGGGCAATTCCCTTATAATTAATTAATTCATATATTTGTATTTAACCTTTATTTTTAAAATAAAATAATAGTTTTTATATTAAAATAATCATGTTCAAATATAAATTTTTTTTACCGAAAAGTACAATCTCCTAAAATTAATTAAAAGCAGTTATGTATCTGGCGGTCCAAAATACATATACCCAATATATTGTAAAATATTACGCTTCTCTATTTATTGAGTTTATATTAGAAAATTGACATAACATAAACCGACAATAATCCATACTACAATCCCACAACGAGTCTTAATCTCTAAAGAATTATTCAACAAAGGAGAAATTTTGTAGTAGATTCAGTCTATAGACAGAATCTACCATAGAGATGACACATCAGTATTTAGGGGTAGGACCGCGTGAACCCCACCCCTAAATGCTGATGTGTCAGCATCTGGTGCATCCGGTCCACATGGACCGGATGCACCTTAGAATTTCTCTTCAACAAAAGAATAAAATTAATGGCATCCAATTCTACTATCACCATATCTAAATGTAAATATTTCAGTAAGCTAGCCTTCCTACAATTTAGTACACTCCAAGACAGCTGATCAACACCTTTCATCTAACCGTCGTCAATCATCTACCTCTAACCACACAGTCTACTTCGAAGGATTACCTATGGGATGGAATGATTTACATATCTCTAGGATTTTCTCAAAGTATGGAATCTTCGGTTCAGTCTCTCTGGCCTTTAAGAAGAATGTTCGGAACCTACGATTTGGTTTTATTCGACCACCACTGAAACAAAGCCTCTACTATGTAATCTCTTGAATAAATATGATTACGATTGGTACATCACCCCTCAAGGCTTATCCAGCTCGTTTTCCATACCAAGACAAACAACTTAATAAGCCTGCTGCTCAACCTATAAAAAGGCACCCTTCCCCTACTTTCAGACCTGCAAATCGCGACACACGATCCTATGCTGATGTCGTAGAAGACTCTTTGACCAGAACAATATTCAAGTATGAAGGGGCTGTCAATCAGCCGGAGTGGTTAAATATGGCTTGCATGGTCTCGGTACGTAGAATTGACTTGATCCCGATACTTGAGACTATTATGCTAAAGCAGAATTTTTCAATTAAATTTGTGGCACCCTTGGGAGGACTATCGGTTGTTATTGGATTCAATTCTCCGGATGCGTTGAATGATTTTTTAGAAGAGGATTGGATTTCCCTAAATGATATTATTGAGAAGGCTGCTAGAATTAAGTCGGATTTAATTCCGAATGCTGGTTTACGATGGCTAGACTTTACGGGTATCCCTCTTTCATTAATCAATAGGGAATTTGTATCGTTCTTGGCATCCAAGTTTGGTGCACTGGTTAACATTGACTACGACTTTGAGTGTCCTTTACGTCTAGATGTGGTCTCCTATTTGGCATCGATCTCTCCAGAGGTTCGAGATACTAGTTTCATAGTGGTGGTTAATAATTTGAAATTTCAGATTCTGATGAGCATTAGGCTAGTCTCCTATTGCTCCTGTCGAAAAGATTCAACCCCTCAATCTTCATGCAAGGAGACTGAAAAGGCTGATTCATTCGTGGAAGCAACAGTGCAGATGGCAGCTCCCTTTGCTGATATCAATATTAGCTTTGCTGAGGAATCCTTTGTAGCAGCAACCATACAATCTTCTGAGCAGCCGAATGGATTGGGTAGCAGCCCTCGGCAGTTTTTATCCCGTAAAAAGAAGGGCAAATTCATTTTACCGGATGGTGTTGGTACAAATGTTAGCATTACCAGCTCTCGTGATCAGATTGTTGACATTGCAAAGAGAAATCAACTTCTAATGCTTCCCATACAAGCAGTTCACGCTGCAGAACCAGAAGCTACATGGCAAGTGGGGAATCAGATTGGTGTTTTTGATAATGGTAACAAATTTGATGTGATGAAAGGTCTACAGGAGGTAATGTCTTAAGTTTGCGTGAATGACAACTAGATCCAGGCATTTGTTTCCTATGTCTTTAAAATTTACTAGTTGGAATTGCCGAGGGGGAGTTTGGTGTTCCGCTAAGAAACGATTAATTCACAATCTGGTGATGGTGTACGGCTTGAACTTTATTGCTTTAGTTGAAACTAAATGTGCGGATATTAACATGTTGGCTATTCGGTCCTTTTGGGGACATAATGATTTCGAACATCTCAATGTTTCGTCATCTGGTTCATCGGGAGGAATAATTATCTCATGGAATTCTAATTTGATAAGATGTTCTTTGGTTAGTGTGACAAATCGGTGGATTCTTGTACATTGTGTAGGTGCTGATTTTGAGATTAACATGCTCTGTGTGTATGCACCAAACGATTGGAGTGACAGAGTTTTGTTGTGGGATTCGTTGCTTTCCATTATCTCAGAACTGGAAAATGTTATTGTATGTGGGGACTTTAATGAAGTTCTGCATGATTCGGAAAGATCAGGTGTAACAAATCAAGAATCATTGACCATGTTTCAAAATTTTGTGAACCACGGAGAGCTACACGATCTTCCTCTTCATGGTAGGCAATATACATGGCATAGCTCCACTTCCTTTTTGTGCATTTATAGAGTTTTAGTATCCTCTAGGGTTCCATCTCTCTGGCCTCTACAAAATATACGGACTGCAGATACATGTTTTTCTGATCACTTTCCAATCATTTATACGTCGGTAACAATAATCAAATCTTTCTATCCATTTCGATCATTAAATTGTTGGTGGAAGGACGATGGTTTTCTTCCGCTGATTTGGACGGCCTGGGAATCTATTTGTACGTCTGCGGGACTGTTGGGCCTTGGGAAGAAATTAAAATTGCTGCGAAATCATATTGGAGTATAGAATAGGGAGGTGTTCAAAAATTCAGCGTTGGTAATGGAATCGATTGAGTCACGATTACTATCCCTCACTTCGGATTCGGTAACTAGAACTTTGAATGAAGCACAACTAGCTGAAGTTCGAACCATTAGAGAAGAATTACAACAGAAGAGACGCCATTTAGAAGCAATTCGGTACCAATAATCTCGGGTTAAATGGTCGCTATTGGGAGACAACAACACCTCTTATTTTTATAGAGTTGCATCGGCTCGCTCTCGGAACAACACAATCTTAATGCTTGAAAGTGAAGGGGACTACATATATGAGCAAAGTCAGATTCGAGATAATATTATTGGGTTTTATAAAGAGTTATTTGGTAAACCTAGATCGGTACCCTATCATCTTGGATGTCTTCAATTCAAAAAATTTCAGAGGAAGATAATAGGGTTTTGGTGAATACATTTTCAGAGAAAGAAGTGTGGGAGGCGTTATTATCATGTAATGAAAATAAATCTCCAGGACCGGATGGCTTTAATGCTTTCTTTTATAGATGTGCATGGCCTATTCAAAAGGAAGAATTGATGAAAGTCTTTAATGAATTCCACTCTTTGGGGGTATTACCTCCGGATATGAAAACATCTTTTACGGTCCTTATTCAAAAAATTACAGGTAAAGCAGACATTGGGAACTACAGGCCAATCTCACTTATCCATAAAGTTTATAAAATCCTCTACAAACTTCTCGCAAATAGGCTGAAATATATTCTACCTAAAGTTATCTCGGATTGCCAATTTGGTTTTATAAAGAATAAGTGTATTCACGAAAGCTCTTTTTTAGCAAGTGAAATCGTGCACCATTTGCACTCATCGAAATAGCCAGTTCTTCTCTTGAAATTGGATTTCAGGAAGGCTTTTGACAGTGTTTCATGGCAATATCTACTTCAAGTCTCGGTATGTATGGGTTTTTCTCAGATATGGAACCATTGGATGAATGGCTTTAGACGAGATTCCTCCACTTCAATTCTCTTCAACAGAACACCCTCTAAACGCATTTATCTTCATAGGAGTGTAAAGCAAGGGGACCCCCTATCCCCTTTCTTATTTATAGTTACAGTCGAAGGACTTAAATGGATGATTTCTAAGGCTGTCGAAGCTGGCATTCTTACAGGATTCAAACCGTATGAGGATTCATGTGACGTTTCAATACTATAATTTGCGGATGATACGCTTTGTTTTCTTCCAGCCAATGAATCAGATGTGATCAATTTTGGGCGGATTCTTCGATGTTTCGAAGTGATTTCAGGACTATAAATAAATTTTGATAAAAGCAATCTTATCGGAATCAATGTTTCAGAAAATTTCACATCACATTGTACAGGTCTGCTCAATTATAGGGTGGCTCGATTGCCCATCACATATCTGGGGGTACCTCTGTCTCATAAAAACCTCTCACTTAATGATTGGAAGCCTCTTTTATGCAAAATTGAATTTAAGCTTGCAATATGGCAAGGCTCAATTCTCTCGTATACAGGCAGGCTGGTCTTACTAAAGTCGATAACTAATAGCATTCCAGTATATTTAATGTCACTTTTCTGCATGCCGGTGGCTATCTGTAACAAAATTGAGCAATATTCAAGAAACTTCCTATGGAAAGGTAAAGCGGAGGGTAGAGGATTTTACAAGGTAAGCTGGAGTTCCATATGTAAGCCTTGGAATTATGGAGGATTAAATCTTTGCTCCTTAAAATTAAAAAATGCAAGTCTTTTATTGAAGTGGATGTGGCGGCTTCGTATAGATAATGGAGATTCACTTTGGGCTGCTATATGTATTCGGAATGTCGATTGGAGGAACTGGAATTTTTTGAATTTGTGAGCGATTTCTCCCATATGAGGGAATAATTAAATGTTGTTTCGCGGTTAAGACTATATGGAATTGTTTTATTACGAAAGTAACTGCAACTTTGGGGAGGGGGAATAGAATCAACTTTTGGAATGATTTGTGGGTGAATGGTGTCACATTAAAAACTCAATTTGAATAGCTTTTTGTTGATGCTGATATAACTGTATAGGAAGCTCTCCATTCTGTCGGAATTGTCAATTGCAAACCCTTTTGGTTCCATCAACTTCGGCTAGGGGAGCAGTAGCAGGTTCAATTCCTCATGGAAATGGTTCGAACAGTTCGTCATGCGTAGGATGCAGACCATTTTTACTGGAACAATGGACAGTACAGACCAGTTGTGTTTCTTCGACTGATGATAGTTGCTGGCTCGATTTGTAAAGCTAATAATCGTTGGTTGGTTTGTTGGAAGTCAGTTGTCTTCCCGAAGGTAAAGTTCTTCGGTTGGTTAGCGTTTCATGAAAGGCTCCCCACTCGATCATTGTTAGCATCTATAAATATTATTGCAACATCGGATTCTGCGTGTCTGCCTTGTGGGGAAACTGAAACTCAAGCTCATGTTTTATTGCATTATAAGCTCTCTCAAAATGTTTGGCATCAACTCTTCAAGTTTTTGGATGTTCAGTTTGTCATCCCACTTCTGGCTCACGATTTTCTTATACAATGGAGGGGTCTCTTTAAATGTTCTAGGAAGAGAACAATCTACACTTCTTTGTGGTTGTTTTTAGCTTGGGAGATATGGAAAAGACGAAACAGACTCATCTTCAATCTAGAGCCATTTTCAGAGGATATAGTTTTTAAATGTATTCATCAGGTTATGTTTATGTGGAATTTTAATAATTCTCAGGATCGTATCACTGCCTTAGAACTTACCTATATGTAATTAACATTGTAATTTTGACCCCTTCTCGAGGTCACTTTATTTATTTTAATATATGTTGGGGCTTTGGTGTTCGTCTGTAAGGGAAGGGTGCCAACCTAGTTGAGATTTTTTCCTTGCTTGCGACTCCTCTACCTGTATTTCTTTAAAAAAAACGGATTCCCCCACCACTATGTAAAAGCATATATCGAGCTGCCTTCACAGAACCAAAATGACCCTTTATAACATATCGATGTCCCATCCTTAATCTGCCTTCAAACATACTCCCAACCACATTACACTTCAATAGTCTCATCCGGCCTTTTAACTTAATTCCCGATAAAATGACAGGTTTTATTCAAAATCTGCCAAGTTCATATACAATAAAAAAGTCACATTGAATTTCATTGTGAAGGCGGCAATTGGAAAGTGAAGACATGAAGTTTGTGCAGCGTCAAATGTATAAGGGCTAATTTGTGATTGTTGTTGCACTTATTTCGATCTGTTTTTCTAAAAAGTTATATTAGAAAAATAGATTCAAACAGTGTGATATCAATCCTAAACTTATCCTAATTAAAATTTTTCTACGACAGTTTTCTACGCCCGCAAAACTACAGCTTTTTGGAAAATAATATATATATACTAGCTTTTTCCAAAATTAGCTTTTAAGGCTACAGAAAGCAACTCCAAACTGGCGCTAAGTTTGTATAACCCAGCATCCAGCTGGAGTCTTTTATAGTAGAAACAAGCCGCCATGATTTCCAGAAGTTTAAGCTCATGATAGTTACAAGATTGGAGAAAATTTATTATACACTGGGTATATATATATCGGACCGCTGGATGTACGATATGTAAGTAAAATATCATCATATTTGTTTACGTGTCATACATATAATAACCAGAAATAAATACACTTAATGTATAGCAAAATTTCGCGACAAAATAGGCAGGTTGATATATCTGTGCTGTAAACTACTATAAATAGATATAGTTATGATTGATGAGTATGTATCTTATGCAAGTTTGTAATTCTAAATTTTAGTTCAATAATTCAGCCAATACATTGATTTTCACAAACTGTATTCGAAATTGTTAAATTAATTTCATATCACTTTATTTAATGATTAATATTGAAAGAGTAATACATGCATTCAGTCTACTATTTGCTTATCTTTTACACTGTTTTTTGGTATGGAATTAAGGATATAAACGTTTTTGTTTTTCTTTTTTTACCCATTACAAGGTATTTCAAATCTTACACTTCAGGATTACTATAGATATGGTGAGAGAAATTATACTATAAATATACATATATGAGGAAAATTAAATTTAAAGGAATATTATTTTACAATTAGTTACGAGGCAATTTAATTATGAAAAGAATAAATTCAAATATATATAAATGAGTTTGGGATATTTTGGAAGTGTTTTGAGTGTAGTAGTGTTGCAGCACGACGTGTTGTGCTGGAAAAATTTGAATTCTGGGAACTGATGATGAGCACAGCGTGCTAGGATGCCTTGAGAATCTCACACGGCGTTAGAGATCTCGATTATCTCGGTTCTGGATAGCAAAATGATTGTGTAAGACTTTGCGAGACTAATTTATACATTTGATTTTTAGTTAATGATTTGGGGACGAGTCTAGAATGGATGAATTTATATGATAAGTATATTATGATTTTGATTTACTAAAGTTTTGATGTGGTATTATAGATGGTTTTGATTTATAAAGAATTATACTATTGATTCTGAAAATTGATTATATTGTATTGAAATGTTTTCAATTATTTGATATTAAGGTGTTAGGGTTTTTGAAGTTATATGAGTTTTTATGATTTTCGTTTTATATTAATTATGTCATTTAAAGGATTTTATGAATATAGTTTGTTAAGTTGAATTATTTCTCAATTTTGTTTTGGATATTCATTTACTAAGATGTAAGTCTCACTGTTTTAAGTTTTTAAACATTTTTAGGAAAGGAGCCCGGGTTTAGTAAGTGGAGTCGGTTTGGAGAATTGGTCGGTGCCACTTGAAGATTGTAAGAGAAATAGTTTAGTTGAAAAACCTTGTATTAAGTTTTGAGTTTTAAAGTTTTATTTGTAATTTATTAAAATTCTTTTGACTTTGAAAAGGAATTCTTGTTGGATTGTGAATCTAACTCAAGCATTTTATTGTTTTAAAGTTGTTTTCTAAACTCTTGTGAGATTCTACTTCGACATAGTGAGTTGTTGAAGAGAATTCTTACGCGTAACATCTTACCCTGTGCGCTTTAGGGTAGGGGTGTTATAATTTTGTATCAGAGCATATATGTTTAAAAGTTTTTGTATTTTAAAGTTGGTTTTGATTTTGGAAAAGTTTAAAGTTATGAATCGATAACGTGGCCGACCACCTCCAGTAATGTTTGTTAAGTTAGTTATAAGTTATATCTGTATTAAATATGAGTTACAAGCGGAAGTTCAGCCTGGTATAAGATGTTCGTGTATGGTTTTATTAAGGCTTGATACTGATAGTGATAAGCGTATGCATATC
>CAOJCR011457027.1:0-17275 GCA_948330485.1 Euphorbia neoarborescens | reverse complement strand
AAAGTCTATATAAAGAAGGGACAACCCTCAAAAGCTATTTTACGTTACTTTAAATTCACTAATTTCAATAAAAGTATTTTCATAACTAATGCTGACTAAAGTATTGGAGAGTCCTTCATCTGGACCACTGGTGTCGTGTATCTCTCTTTCAGGTTATCCAACGACTGTCCATCAACAGCCAAGGGAAGCATATTTCTACAGAGAATATCATATGATAATATAAAAAAAAAGACTAGAAAAATCAATTGTTCAATCCTTGCAGTAGAGTTCTCTCGTTATTAAAGGGTAGTACTTAATGAAATTGCGAGGATTGAGTGGATGGTAACTATTTTGTGGGATATTTTGTCGAGGAGGAACCAATTAGTTTGGAAGTAAAAGCATGAATCACTAGCTTAAGTGGTGATGCATTCCATTGGCTTTGTTATAGCTTGGAAGTCAGCTCAAAATGCACCAACTTCTTATTTATTTCAATCAGCTTCAAAGGATATAGTGGATTGTTGGTCTCCTCCATTGCGAGGGAGAATGAAGTGTAATGTAGATGGAGCCTTCTTTGTCTCAATTCAGATGGTTGGTTGGGGGCCTATGGTTGGATGTCGTGATAAAGCTATATTGGGAGTAATGACCTAAACAATCAAATGTTGTTTGAGGCTTGTGTTGCAAGGAAGTGGTCTCTTGATTAAATTATTGTGACTTTCATAATGTCATTCTAGAAGTATACCCTTATGCAAAATTGTAGTGCAAGATTGTCTTATGCTTGCTTCTAGTTGTCATAGGTTTTTAATTGTATTCCTTCTTTAATACATTATGTAGTTGACTCTCTAGCTAAGGCTTCTGATTCTAATTTACATATATGATTTGCTTGTCATCCCATTTTATTTTTAGGTTTCTGATTCTAATTCGTCTATATGGTTTGTTATGCTAACTCATTTTATTTTTAGTGCATTATGTAAGTATGTTGAATAAAGTTGTTTCGTTTTAAAAAAGACAAATAATTTTTTAAAAAAATTGTTTTATAATTATAAAATAGAATAAGCTATAAATTTAATTCTTTAATTAAATATAATAATAATGTTAAGTAGAAGAATAAAAAACTAATGAGACTAGAACTTATGAATTATATAATCTCTATTATTAAATATAAATTTTTTGTTTTCTCTTTTCTATAAATAATTTTTATATTTTTAATGTATTTTTTATTTTATTTTTTTAATATTTATAAATTAATTTAATTAATTAGATATTATCCTTTATAAATAATTTTAAAATAACTTATAAAAAATGCAGATAATATATTTTAAAATTTATAATATGCAAATAGCTAACGATTGATTTGTTTGGCCAAAAATAATAAAAAAAAAGCCGTATTGACCAAAGCTCTGTCAGTAGAACTGAAATGGTATGGATAAAGATTACACAGATGAAGGCAACATTAATCATAAACAAGAAAATCATTTTCATGCCCTCCCATATTCAACCCCAGTGTGTACTTTTCTTCCCTTGAGACACACAGTAATTCCATCACAAGCTAAGCTGTCCCCTCTTCTCTCTCGCCTCACCTCATCCCCCTTTCAATTCTTTTTGTCAACTCTCCATTTCTAATTGCTTCAACCATGCCCTTCATTGCTCTGTTATACTCTTTAACCCTCTCTTTAGCTGCAGTTTCATCCGTCCAATCTAATTATATTGCTTATAACACCTCTGGGTCTATAGTTCCTGCCAAACTTAATGTTCATTTGGTCCCTCACTCTCACGACGATGTTGGCTGGTTGAAGACTGTTGATCAGTATTATTTTGGTGGAAACAATTCTATTCGGGTAAAGTTCTTTCCCTTTTTTTTTTTCTAATTTTAGCATTTCTTACTCTAACTTTGACTAAATTTTGATGGGTTTTGCGAGCAGGGGGCATGTGTACAGAATGTAATAGAATCAGTAATGTCTTCTTTGTTCGAGGATAAGAATCGCAAGTTTATCTATGTTGAAATGGTTAGCATTTTCTATGTTCATCTTATGATAATTTCTAAGCTCAAATTTTGGTTTATTGTATAATGAAATATGGTTCTTGATTTTATGGTTGGAGTTCAATTTTTCAGGCCTTCTTCCAGAGATGGTGGAGACAGCAAAGTGAAACAATGAAGGTCAAAGTCAAGGAGCTTGTCACCTCTGGTCAACTTGAATTCATGTGATAGTTCATTGATATGATATTATGCTTTCATTTCACAAAACGGAGATTAGCTTTTCGTCCCTTGTATTATGAAGTTGTGAATTTGTTTGTATTCCTTTATTTGTTAGAAATGGTGGCATGTGCATGCACGATGAGGCAACTCCTCATTACATTGACTTGATTGATCAGACAACTCTAGGTCATAAATTCATCAAAGATGAATTTGGTCGCCTTCCTCGAGTTGGTTGGCAGATTGACCCTTTTGGACATTCATCCGTTCAAGCTTATTTGCTTGGAGCTGAGGTAAATCTAGCACACACAGTTCTTGTCTTTGTATCAATGTTGAAGTTTCTCTTTCATATGCTAAAGTTTGTGCTACAGTTAGGTTTTGATTCTCTCTTTTTTGCCCGAATCGATTACCAAGACAGAGCTAAACGATTAAATGATAAGAACCTTGAGGTTATCTGGCAGGGCTCTAAATCCCTTGGTTCAACTTCTCAGGTCAGGCCTGTAGTCTTCATTTTACTTTCCCTTTGCCGGTATTTCACTTTGAAAGCGAAATTTTGTTTTTATTTATTGCACCCTGTATCCTGTATGGAGGTACAGCTTTATATTATTCTGGTGATATTCATGCCATTCTTTTGAGTTGTTGCATTGTCAATCTTGTACAGATATTTACTGGTATATTTCCTCGGCATTATGATCCTCCTGACGGTTTCACATTTGAAATAAATGATGTATCCCCTCCCATTCAGGTAAGCACTGTTAAATGAAGAGGATGTCTATCTATTTGGGTTGTTTACTTTGAACTACTATTCACATGACATTTGTTTTTGAAGGATGATATTCTCCTATTTGACTATAATGTCCAAGAGAGAGTCAACGACTTTGTAGCTGCTGCTTTGGCTCAGGTAAAATGTTGACATTGTTACTTATTATGCTAAATCTTAGATTATATCTTTCGCATTGCACCTCAGATATGAAAAAGTAAAAGATAAAATATTCGAACATATTTTGCGCTCACAAATAATATTGGAGAATCATATGTTCAAAGTAAAACTAAAGCCTTCCTGTAAATGTTGAATGTTACAACTTGCTAATAATTCCTATGGTATTTTATGTTTTTTCACTGATGATAATGTTAAGTCCCATTGTGAGTGTTTGTATTGAACTTTCTAATGTTTTTCTTAGGATGTGAAGTTGCATTGCTTTCCACCATTAAACAATGATAAATGGTATTTATGAAATTTTTTCACTCTTGATTTTAGGCTAATGTGACCAGAACAAATCATATAATGTGGCTGATGGGGACAGATTTTCGCTATCAGTATGCAAACTCATGGTTTAGGCAGATGGACAAATTCATTCACTATGTTAACCAGGTATACTCTATTGAGATTTTTTTTAAGAAATAAAAATCAAGGACAAAGTTGAATCAGCCTTGTTTTCTTTTTTGTTTAGATTAGAACTCTTTTTATAATCAAAACCACTATGAGATTGAAGGAAGCTATTAAAACTTGGTTATACATTCTTTCATTTGATAACTCCCAGGATGGTCGTGTGAATGTTTTATATTCGACCCCATCCATCTATACCGATGCAAAATATGCAGCTGATGAACAATGGCCTCTTAAAACTGAAGATTTCTTTCCGTGAGTGTGATAATTTTATGTAGAGCGCATGACTTGTGCACTTCTCCAGATCCTTGCTGATAGGATGTAATTTATTGTTTTCCAGCTATGTAGATCATCCAAATGCATATTGGACAGGTTATTTTACAAGTCGGCCTTCCTTCAAAGGCTATGTCAGAATGATGAGTGGTTATTATCTCGTAAGAATTTGGGCCTTTAACTTCTTCAGTTTGTGTTTTTTCTTTCTTAAATTCCCCAATGCTCTAATATCTGCCTTCATTGACTAATTACTCCCAATATTTATACTAGGCTGCGAGGCAACTGGAATTCTTTAAAGGAAGGAGTAATTCTGGACCGAACACAGACAAACTTGCTGATGCTTTGGCAATTGCTCAACATCATGATGCTGTTAGTGGTACACAGAGGCAGCATGTTGCTGCTGATTATGCTCTACGGCTGTCAATTGGCTATGAGGAGGTAGATATCAATTTATTAACCACTGGTAAATGGCAGCATGGTTGGAGTGAATATAGAAGTTATGGGCTTCGGATTTTTCCTCTGCAGGCTGAAAAGTTAGTAGCTTCTTCTCTTGCTTTCTTGGTGGGGTCAAATTCAACCATCAAAGAGAACTTTGTTGCAAATTTTCAGCAGGCAAGATAAAATGTCTTGGGATTGTTTTTTTACTCTATTTTGAAAGATGTGGAAAATGATCTACGTAGCTGTAGAACATTGGCTTGTATATACTTGTGTAAGTGTATTCATTTTATAATGTGTATGCTTGTGGTGCATTCGGATATATATTTCCCACTGTTATAGTTTCCCTGCTCAGTAAATCCCTTTTCTTAATTTCTTTTTCGACATAAACTTCCTTATATCTTATGCTATGCTTTATTCTTACTCATACTCTTTCTTATGGAAAACTAAAACTCTAAGGTTCAAAATAGAAATTTCGATGTTTGTAATTTTGGTATCTTATATAATTCTATACTTGGGAAACATTTCTTCTCAAGATATCAAATGTTAAAATTTCTTACATGATCTTTTTCTTTGTATTTGTTGGCAGTGTCCTCTCCTTAATATAAGTTACTGTCCTCCATCAGAAGCTTCTTTATCTGAAAAGAAAAGCTTGGTAAGTAGATGTATCTTTTCTTCTTTCATGCTTCGATATTAAAGATTGAGATAACTATTTTATAAGTAAATTTCTTGTTTACTTGTAGATTGTGGTTGCTTACAATCCCTTAGGGTGGAAGCGAGAGGAAGTGATACGGATTCCAGTGAGTTTTTTATTCTTATTTGGCATTGTAACTAAGAAATTTTACTAAAAAGTTAATTATGCGGTCAGTTGGCAAAAACAATATTGTTTGGCCTCAGAGATATACGCATGTTGTTTGTGGTTGATTTTAGCAAGTTTGCATTATGTTACTGTGGAAAATAAAATAGAAGGAACGTCACATTATCACCTACAACATTAATATCTATTTTCCACAATTTTCTTTGTACAATTGATTTAATACATATTTTCTATACCCTTCAAGCTGGTGAATAAGTATCATCATCCTTCTCACCTTGGGCGTAATGTTTTCAAACAAAAAACTGCTCAACTCTTTAGCGAGAACTTGTCCTTGCGTTGATGCATGATCCGGTTTCTTTCCTAATTGCAATTGGCAAGTCAAGATTTTTCTCAATCTAATTTTCAATCTGCAAAGTAGGAAATTTAAAAACTGTTACCGCATTTGAAGGATTCAATAATATTTTGGCATATGCACAAGTTTCAAAATGACCTCTTCCCACCTTGAATAAACCAAATTTTCTCCAAATCTCACATCTCGATTACACAAATCAATTTCAAGGGTTGGTTTAGATTCAGACTGATCGGGGCTTTTAACATTTAGTAGAATTGAGGCCTAAGAAGGTTTTGATGACGGTAAAAGTTCAAATTTTGAAAAACCAATAATAGATTTCTTCTCTTTTTTAAGACTCCCCTCTAAAGAGAAGGGTGGCTAAAATATGCCTCTTATGAAAAGTCATTTCTTGTGACAATTTTTTTACAAGGGGATGACGACACTTTTACCTTTTTGAGTGGATGAATACCCAACAAAGATGCAGTTAAATAATCTAGGATCTAATTTTTCTCGATCTTGATTATGGACATGATAAAAGATACACATCCAAAAACACGAGGCAATACATGATTTATTATGGATAAGTTAGGATAAAAGAAAGAGAGCGCATCTATTGGAATTCTAAATCCTAATTGCAACAACTTCGAAGCACAAAACTTCTCTTTCTCGACTATCTGGATCTTCACTTAACCAAATTCAAGGTTTAATTCCACAATAGACTCTATCTTATTTAATGAATTCTTTTAGCACCATCGTATGATTAAAATATTTGGTCTTGATCACTTGATAATGATCAAGTTCTTGCCATAGAGACTTCAATTGGGTAGCATATTCTATCACGGATTTGCTCCCTTTTTTTTGTACCCATATTTTTTACTTTTGCTTCATACACTTTAGCTGCATATGTAACTTTTGAGTATGTATGTTGAATTGCATACCAAATTGTCTTTGGCTGTAACCATAAACATCACAGTGTCATTTCTTTCTGGATTCATTGAATTCCACAAGAAAGTCTTCTTCATCGCTTGCTTCAAAATCTCGATCTCCTTTCGGTTTTGTTACTAGCAAATGAGTTTTCCCTTTTAGCACGGTACAAACGAGTTGAGTTCACTATAGGTATTTCTTCACATCCAATTTGTTGGCTTTTTGAATGATATGTGTTAAGAAATAAACATGAAGGAAGAGAGAATTGAGAGAAAAACTTGTCAATTTTCTCATTCCTATAAGCCCTATTTGTATAAAATTATAACCATGTCACAACTCCTACATTACAACACCTCCTCAAGCTGTTGAGTAGTTGTTTTCCATTTCCATCTTGGACAATATTCTCAAAGATAGAACTATTCAAACCTTTAGTGAAATCATCCGCAAGTTGTCCTTGCGTTGGCACATACAGTGTGCATATCGAACCACTGTCCAATTTCTCTTTGATGAAGCACCCATCTCTCTCAACATGTTTTGCTGTATCATGTTGAACTAGGTTGTAGGCAATGCTTATTGCTGATTTATTGTCACAATACAACTTTACAGGGCCATCCCATTTGATTTTCAAATCTTCAAGAATAATTTTCAGCCAAAACAATTCATATATTTCTTCAGCCATCACAGAAATTCTACTTCAGTGTTGAACTGAGATATTACACCTTGTTTTTTATTCCTCCAAGTCAAAATTCCCTCCAAGGAAAGTGCAATAGCCTGATGTAGATCTCCGATCAACAATTGAAGCTGCATAGTCAATATTGATATATGCGTTGATTGCCATATTCTCATTCCTTTTAAACAAAAACCCTTTGCCAGATGTTCCCCTAAGGTATTGTAGAATCTTTTTGAACTTCTTGCAGGTGTACTTGTTTATAAATGTGCGTGAACCGACTGAACGAATTTACTGTAAAGCTATATTTGGTCCGGCATGTGCTAAGTAAACGAGTTGTCCCACAATTCATTGATACATTTTTCTATCCACAAGAACATCATCTTCTGCTTTCTCTAGTTTAATGTCTGGCTCTATGGCAGTACTAGGCATTATTGCCCGTGTCCTTGAGAAAAAAACAGTGACATATTTTTATTGTTACATAAAAATGCCCTTTCTAGAATGTCACCTCAATTCCTAAACAATACTTGCTGCTCCATTTTATCATTCCCAACTAGTATAATGTCATCAACACACACTAATAACAATGTCACTCCCCTGTGACTGAATGCTTGATGAACAATGTGTTGTCCCCTTGACTTTGCTTGTATCTCATGACTAACATGTTTGAGGAGATTGTTGCAAGCCATATAAGGCTTTCTTCTGCTTGCTTACATTATCTTATTTGCTCTTACTATGGTTTCATAAACTGGTGGCACTTCCATGTAAATCTCTTCTTCAAGGTCTCCATGCAAATGTCGTTTTTTTACATCAAATTATTGTATATCCCATTCATAGTTAGAGATGAGATTATTTTAACTGTGTTCATCTTAACTACAGGAGCAAATTTCTCCAAATAATCAATCCCATATGTTTGGGCGTACCCCTCGGCTACCAACCTTGTCTTGTATCGTTTAATTAACCCATTAGCCTTGTATTTATCTGTATATATCCATTTGCAACCCATTGGCTTCTTTTCGGTTGACAATTTACCAAATTCCAAGTTTTGTTCTTCCACAATGCTTTCTTTTCCTCATCCATGGAACGCCTCCATTTTTCATTAGACAATGCCTTGGAAAAGATTTTTGGAACGGTTATAGCATCAAGATTCATATGGAAGGTCTTGAAGGTTGGGAAAAAATGTTGAGAAGATGTGTAGCCTGAGAGTGGATATAATGGTCTATTTGTGTAGGTTCTGGTTTCTTTTCTAATTGCAATTGGTAAGTTAGGTTTTTGTAACTATCTTGAATCTCATTTTCAACATGCAGAGTAAGCAATTTAGAAACTGTTACCTCATTCAAAGGACTTAGATCATATGTTGGCATATGCACAAGTTTCGCAATAGCTTCTTTTCACTTTGAATAAACAAAATTCTTTTCAAATCTCACACCTCAATGCATATCTCAGTTTGAAGGGTTGGTTCAGAATCAAACTTGTTGGGATTTTCAACGTTTGGTTGGATTGAAGCCTGAGAGTGTTTTGATTAAAGTTCAAAATCTGAAAAACTAAGATAGGTTCCTTCTCTTCTTTAAGATTCTCTCCTTGAAGGGAAGGATGGAGAAAGTATGCTTCTTGCACATGAAAAGTCACATCCTGTGAATTTTTATTTTTATTTTTTTGAAGGGGGTTGATGGCATTTTTACCCTTTTTTAGTTGATGAATACCCATCAAAGATGCACTTTAGTGCTTTAAGATCTAAATGTGAACAAAAGCTACACATCCAAAAACATGAGGTTGCTGATGGTTTGTTGTAGAAAAGTTAGGATAAAAGGAAGAAATCGCCTCCATTTGACTTTTGAATTCTAAAACTCTAGAGGGTAGTCGATTAATGAGATATGTGTCTTTGAAACTGCTTCCCCCCAAAGATGTTTTGGCACATTATTTTCAAATAGAGGAGCTTGAGTTTGGTCTAAAAGGTGTTCATTTTTTTCGGCAATGCCATTTTGTTGTGGGTGGTTCACACCGGAAGACTCATAGATTATCCCCTTTTGACGAAAATTGAAATAGTATTTCATATTTTCTGACCCTTAATTTTAATATCCAATTGGTTCATTATTGTTGAGACAAAATATGGAATATCCTTAGCTGCATTAAAGTTCCCTATTGTAATTGCGTATTGATGATTCTTGAAAAATGAAGTGATCACTGGAGCTCTTGTCGACACAAGAAAATAAGATGAGACACTGCTCAAGTCAAAAGTGTGATAGAGGAAAGGAACAAGAGAGAAAATAAGCTTTGTTCAAAATATCATACCTGACATGATGATGGAACCTTTTATACCCTCTTGTGCAGATGTGTTGCCAAAAACTTTTATGCTTAGGGCTGATTGATTATGTGTGGCTTGCTTGTCCTTTCTAGACAGGTGGTAGGCTGATGCTACATGGTCCTAAACTTGCCTGCAAAAGCTTTGAAGGATCATGAAACATGTAACCTTGGACCATTGTTGCTCCTACTTATTGTTGGGTATCATTGCTCAAGTTAACTACGGGACCCTTCTCAGGATTTTTGCAGACTGTGTCCCCAGGTGGTCCCTCCCATTCTAGAGCCCTTCCATTCTGGGTTCCCTCTTATCTTCTTTCTGGCTGGCCGAAACCTAGGTGCATTAATGTTATACTCCGATTCCGTCTCCTGGGAGGGAGTCGGTATTTTCAACAGGATATCACATATCAATATCTTGTTAATCATCATCTTCTCCGACTACTTTCTGACTTTTTTTTTTTTTCTCTTGTTAATCTTAATTTATTTGAATTGGTTTCTTCTTCTGGGCCTTCCATGATACATGTGTTGTCTATAGAGCACCCTCATTCTTAATTTGCTATTTCACCACGTTTGCATGTTGATGGGATGACATAGAGGAACACAAACAGTTAAACAACAAACTCAATTGTTGCCATTCAGAATAATGTCTTTAAATAAAATATTGAACTTGCTTCAGGTTTCCACAGAAAATGTTATTGTTCATGAATCTAGTGGAAGAGCAATTGAATCTCAACTTCTACCTATACCAAATACCACTTTGTTCACAAGAAAGAAATATGTTGAAGCATATCTGGGTAAATTTCCAAGTGAATCAATCAAGTATTGGCTTGCCTTCTCAGTCACGCTACCACCCCTTGGTTTCAGCACATATGTGGTTTCAAGTGAGAAACAAATAGGTAAGCATTATTGCTTGTTTTTCTAATTCTTTTTCTGTCATAAACTAGATGACTGCAAAACACTTTTCTACATCGAAGTTGCTGAAAATGTATTTTGTTCTGTTGTATTTTTCCACTGAAGAGCATAGTTCAATTATCTCTACGATATTCACATCAAAGGAAAGTGGACAGGAGACAGTAGAAGTTGGCCAAGGAAATCTCAAGCTAATTTACTCAGCTCATGCTCAGAAACTCTCTCATTTTGTCAATAGCAGAATGGTGGTATGTTATCTTTTTCCTAGAAGTTGCATTTATGCAGTGGCACTTGCGCAAAGGTCAACAATTTGTGTTCTTACTAATTGTGCTGATACCTTTTTTGTATATTTTTTTTCTTCAGCAGCACATAATTTTTAAGTTTCTGAATTGTGAATGTTGCTGAAGTTTTCTTTTTTCTTTCACAAGGTATCTGCTCCTGTTGAGCAGTCATACAGTTATTATACTGGAAATGATGGTACTGATGCAGATCCACAGGTATTCTTTTGTGACAGTGTCATATACAGATTACTAACTGTTTGCAGTGTTCATTGGAAGCTCTCATGGTGGGAGATAACTAGCTTGATGGCCCTTTTTTTTATTTTTAAAGGCTTCTGGGGCATATGTTTTCCGTCCAAATAAGACAATGTTGATAAAACCTGATTTCCAGGTAAATTAATTAGCTAAACATTTGACCAATTATTCTCCATTTGATAATTAGATCTTGCTCTTACCTCAAGCCAAGTGGAATTGTTTGTTTTCTCTCAGTCTCCTTTAACCTTTGTGAGAGGTCCTCTACTGGATGAGGTACATCAGCAGGTCAACCCATGGATATCTCAGGTACTTGTGACATCAAAGATATTTGTACCAAGCATAATTATGGTTTTTGTTTTTTTCTTTTTTTTTTTTGTTCGTGCAAGCATTTTAGCTCTTCTACTTTGATTGACATAAAGCTTGTGAACGAATAGATTACCCGGGTCTACAGTGACAAGGAGCATGCTGAAGTTGAGTTCATGGTAAGCTTTTTTTCTTTAGCATTATTATTATTATTACTACTACTGCTATTACCACCACCTATGTGTGTGTAATTACCACTACCTACGTGTAATGTCTTCTCAGATTGGGCCTATTCCTGTTGATGATGGGATTGGGAAAGAAATCACAACTCAAATTTCGACCCCCATGAAGACGAATAGAACATTCTATACAGATTCTAATGGAAGAGATTTCATTAAACGGGTATATGAAACTGAACTAGTTTATGGATATAGTAGAAAATAATAAGGCGGAATGCTTTTCCATTAGTCATAAAACAGAATTTATACAAGCTACAAAATTCTATTTGAGGTTGGATATAAATTCAGAATCCTATACATAAGGAAAGACATCTATACAAGAACTAAATAGGATGAAAGAACTAAATAGGAACACCAAATATACAGTTCATACGTCAACATATATCTTTCCTCATATTAATATGATTTAGGGCCAATTTGGGATTGCTATCACACTGTTTTCAGTCTGCTTTTTCAAAAAGTATCATTGAAAATATAGATTCAAACTGTGTGAAATTAATCCCAAACTAACTCTAATTAAAACTTTTCTATAACAGCTTTCCACAGTTTTAAAGCTGTAGCTTTTTTGGAAAAGCATGTATATACCAGTTTTTTCCAAAAACAACTTTTGGAGTTGCGGAAAGCAACCTGAACTGGCCTTTAATTAGCCTACATATAACTATTTATTTGCAATATGATCCCAGCATTTTTGTTTTTTCTTACAAGCATATATTGTACAAATTTATAATTATTATTCCATCGACATTTTGCGAAATATTTGTTCATAGTGATAAATTTTTCAATAGTAGGTTTATTTTTCACTAACTATTGGTCTACTAATTCATTTGTTTTTTTCTTCTGATTCAAAAATGCTTTATAGATTCGAGATTTCAGGACAGACTGGGACCTCCAAGTGAATCAACCAGTGGCTGGAAATTATTACCCTGTATGTTTTTTAACCCACAAAGAGTGCATGATTTTTCTTTTCATCTATTTCTTGTATAATGTTGTAGCCAATTATCCAACATATTTAGCAATTAGAGTCCATTTTAGATTTTTTGTTTTGTCTTCTATTGAATTTACTGATGTGTACCTTTTCCATGTTGAAAACAGTGGCATCACATCGTTCAATTGCTTGTACAAATTTCACTACAAGTAGATTAGTAAATGAAACTTGCCATAATTTCCTTGTTACTAGAGGAATTCCCGTTGGAGATGCAATAGCATTTCCAAACTCATAAATGGGACTCTGCATTATGTTATGTGCGTATTGCTTAGCCATATTGGAAGCCCTTGAGTTCAACTTCTTTCTCTCTGCAGTATGTACAAGTAGTTAAAAAAAGAAAATGATAATGAACTGGTTTCCGTATTTCGACATTGATTTTACTACGACTTGTTTTATCCCTCATTTCATCTTCAATTTTTATACTTCTTTGTCCTGTCCTTACCGCTTTCTTTTGCCCTTAATTGTTTTCCATTTCTCCTTCATGTTTGCACTTGTTCCAGATCAATCTTGGTATTTACATGCAAAACAACAGCACAGAGCTCTCCGTGTTGGTGGACCGCTCAGTTGGAGGATCTAGCTTAGTGGATGGTCAAATAGAACTTATGCTCCATAGGTATATCACACTTGTACACCATTATGCATGTCTTTTTTTTCATCTTAAATGTTTTTTTTTTAAGTAAATCATTTGATTGGGTTAAACATATCTCTAAACTTTATATTGGCTATACAGGAGATTGATTCATGACGATAAAAGAGGTGTTGGCGAGGTCCTGAATGAGACAACTTGTTTCTCAAATGCATGCGAGGGTTTAACTGTAAGTAGATGTTTGAGAATCATTATTAAGGAATTATAATTCTCCAACAGAAGTCTTGTTTTAATATTAAGTTGTGATTTCTGGTATGGCTTAATAAAATGATCAATTCTCTAAAAAATTTGAGGAGTGAATTCTGTATGTTGACTGGTTAATATGGGATGTTGGTAGATCCAGGGAAGATTTTTTGTGAAAATTGATCTGTTAGGAGAAGGTGCACGGTGGCGTCGGACAGTTGGCCAAGAGATATACTCCCCAGTTCTATTAGCCTTCTCAGAGCAGGTTGGTCAAAATCGGGTAGACTTAATCACACGAAGTTTCGACAGTTGACGGTAATTAGTTTTTGGGTTTGCAGGATAATAATAATAACGAACGGATAGATTTCCACTTACCTAGCTTTTCAGGAATCGATCCATCCTACGCTCTTCCTAATAATGTTGCTATCATAACCCTTCAGGTACCGTACCTCAAAAGTAGTTATTTCTTTTATCCTCTGTTTTCACAGGTTTTTCAGAAGTCGATGATAAAACAGTGTAAACTTAATTGTTCAACATTGTCTGTATACATCAATCTGGAGGTCGTGACATTTAGCTCCATTTTTTGAGTGTTGCAGGAACTTGAAAACGGAGAAGTGCTCCTTCGGTTGGCTCACCTCTATGAGGTTCTATTTTTCTTTTGGTCTTATAATCGTATTGGTGTCACTCAGAGTATGTTTATAGAAATATAGTGCATGAAAAGTTAGAAAAAATTATAGTGGATAATGGAAGTGTAGATTTTGTATTGTGGTTGGAGTATTAGTTTCTGAAGATTCTTTTTTGAAAATTAGATGACATTGTTGTGCCTATTTTACCATCCATATTTATTGGAGCCAAATTCGTATTGAATGGAGACAAAGGATTCATGCGGCCGATCCCAATTAACTTGGGATTAAGGCTTGAGTTGAGTTGAGTTTGGAATTGATATCACACAGTTTGAACATGTTTTCCTAATGATATTTTTTTGGAAAAGCAGACCAACAGCAATCTCAAACTGGGCATTAATAATTGAACTGTACCAGAGTTAATAGTTTTCCATATCCCATACAAATAACAAAAGCACTCATTTTTTTTTTATTGGGAATGCAAAGGTAGGAGAGGACAAAGAGTATTCTGCAATGGCAAGTGTGGAGTTGAAAAAGCTATTTCCAAACAAGAAGGTAAAAGCAGTGATAGATGAATAGTTGATTAAGAAGGCATAATTTAATTTGTAATGTGGATGTTAAAATTTTCAGATAGTTAATGTGAGAGAGCTGAGTTTATCAGGCAACCAAGAAAGAAGTAAGATGGAGAAGAAGAGACTGGTATGGAAAATAGCAGGAAAACAAGATCAAAAGGCAGTTACGAGGGGAGGAGCTGTAGATCCTGCCAAGTTAGTAGCGGAACTTGCTCCTATGGAAGTCCGTACCTTCTCCATTGCTTTCACTTATCTCCGTATATAATATATCGAAAAACTTTGGATGGCCTCATGTATGCAAAACATATATGTATATTTTATCATTATGAGAAATGCTATGTATGACAGTGAGATGGATCATGGATTAAATAATTTGTCTATGTGATATGTGAATTTGCAAACTCCATACTAACTAATAAACACTTTGTATATATCCTAATTAAAATTTTTATGTGACAGTTCTTTAAAGTTACAGTTTTTCAAAAAAATAAGTGTATATATCAGTTTTTTTTTAAAAGTATCTTTTGGAGCTATAGAAAGCAGTCTCAAAATGGATCTTATACTATAATTTATGGATTATTGATTTAAATCTTTTAATAAAATTAAGTAAAAAGTCTTTAGTAGGAGAAAGATCTAACTAAAATTTCATGTAATATATAGTTTATTTATTTTGTTCTGTATGTTACTGTTACAATGGAAAATAATTAAATAAATCACCAAAAGTTTATAAATTATCATAATCACACTATATTAATATCCTAGATAAAAGAAAAAGAGCAAAGCATGAAATTAAACTAATCTGGGAAAATATGTTTGAGATGTATATTTAAGATGTGAGATTTAATTGATAAAAAAAAAAAAAAGATGTGAGATTTAAGATATTAGACAAAATAACTTACTATTGGGGAAGATATAATTCTTCTGGTAGTAAATTACATAAACAAACTAAATTCTATCAATTAAATATCCTGGAATATTCTTAGTTTGACTTGAAAAAGAAAAGTCAACATGAAATTGTTGACTCATAGGTTTTTTTCATCAACCTTTAGTAAAAAAATTACGATATCTCTCATATTGTACCCCTAACCGGTGCCATTGAATTGGAGACACATTGAGAAATAGACACAACTTTGCCCAACAAAGAGCTGATTTGAAATCTCAATCAAAATCCTAATTTGTGCAGTCCTTTTCTAATGCAACTCTCTACATTGATAAAAACTTCTAAACATAAATAAACAATAAATAACAAAAATAACTTAGGGTTATTTTGAAGTTGTTTTCTGCATCTCCAAAAGCTACTTTTGAGAAAAGCTGATGTATATATGTTTTTTTTAATAGATGTAGCTTTGACAGAAAAGTTTTAGTTATGGTTAGTTTCGGATTGATATCACAATGTTTGAATCTACTTTTTTAATGATACTTTCTAAAAAAAACAAACCGGCAACAGTGCGACAGGAATTCCAAATAGACCCAAGAATAACTAAAATTAACCAAATCTCATAAATTGCGTATGCAATGAATTATTAATTAATATTAAAATAAATCTAACATATCTATAACAAGAATAAATTATCAAATTCCTCCATAGATCTTTACTTATCAAGAAAATTAAGACTTTTGACAAATTCATAACCAAAGGCTAGAGAAATCAAGAGTTGAGAAAAAATTTTAAAATTCCAAATACCAAAAAGTCTAGCCATAAAGCTAGAAAGTCAAAGCAATTTGTTAAAATATCAATAGTCAATCCAATTTTCTAGAGTCACTTAATGGAGCAAAGCAATTTATCTAAACTTAAGGTCATTTAGAGATTTTCAGCATTTCTCTCTTACTTCATTGCTTTCTTATAAAAAAAAAAGAAAAGGTCTTTGACTAAGTGTAACTCTCTTTATAAGCTATGTCTCATATATAAGTGATAAGGTCAGTTTCGACCTTATATTCTAAGCATTATGGTACCTTATTGATAAATGATTTGACTGATATTTAGCATTTATGTGTATGCTTTATGCACTTTCCTTCAATGTTTGTTATTTACGTTTGTGTATGAATTTTGGTGTTTCTTATCTTTAATTTGGCTTATTTTTTTGTCAGTTCGAGGTTGTGAAACCAGGGACGGGATTGAGTTTGACTCGTTTGTTGAGTGTGGTTATGTAGGGGTTGATACCCAAGTAAGTCTTAGCAGCGAATGGGATTGGAGTCCAAGGAAGTGAAAGAAGAAGTTCAAACCTTTGGATCGGATTTCAAGGATGTTGGAAGTAGATTTCGGAGTGGGCATACAAAGACAAGGTGGAGTTGAGGCTACGAGCTTTCCAACGGACCCGAGATCATCGTAATCGGAGTTCGGACGATCAAGTTTCGATGGAAAGAAGTTGAAGAGAATCAGAAGACTACTTTGAGAAGGGTGCTCGACAAGCACCAATGCCTTGCTCGTCGAGCAGGAATTATTTTTGTAGGCAGAATGTTTCAGAAGCACTTGCTCGACGAGCAGTATAGTAGTGCTCGACGAGCACCTGAATTTTGGACTTCCAGGAGGTTTTTGGGCATAGTGCTCGACAAGCACTACTGCAGTGCTCGACGAGCACTGTGCGAGAGCCATTTTTAGGGTTTTGTATTGTCTTTTATTTTCTGATTTATTTTGCCCTATTTTGTCCCTAATTGTTTTGGGATTGTTTGAGAAGTTTAGAAAACATATAAATAGGGTTTAAAAACATTTAGCTAGGTTTTTATCTTTCAACAATTCGAAACTCTCGAAGAACCACATAACTCCTCGGTATTTGTAGAACTCGACGAGAGGTTTTGTATGCCAATTTGCATTTATTTCAAGGATTTGTTTATTGTTTTTCCGTGACTTTTCCTCTTGCGATTGTTTGTCTACGGATTTACTTTCTAAAGTGTTCATCTTTGCTCAAGTCTACCTTTGAAAACAGTTTGTGATTGATTGGTTTGAGTTTTTCTTGTTCTCGTTAATTGCAAACTAGGGTTT
>CAOJCR011455229.1:0-11166 GCA_948330485.1 Euphorbia neoarborescens | reverse complement strand
ACCTCTTTTAGAAAACTCGATCTTCGAAGAGAATTCTCCTCCAAAAGGGGAAGATGCAAAGTAAACTCTTTAAATTGATCAAATCCCGAATCTCGAATAAAAAGAAGTCTCAGACCTAGCTAGGGTTCTTGAAGTTTGCTCAAAATAAAAGATAATGAAAAATACATCAAAAGATAGTATTTAAATGTTCCATAACCTAAGAGAAATCAAAAGAATCTAAAACTCTGTAAAATCTGCGTTCTAGGTCAGGTCACATCGTGCCCAATAAGTGTCACATTATGACCAGCTAATTTTATTTCCTCAGGAAAACCTTTTGGAACTTTGAAATTTACCCTGGCACATTATGCCATGCTCTCTGTCATGATGTGCCTAGCTTTCTTTCAGCAACATTCTTCTTTTCTCATACTCCCATGCTCCGCTTTTCATCTCCGACCCTTACACCTGTCTCTCAAAGACATAAAACGCATCAAAGCACCAATATCAAAGGGTTTAAATACATAAAAACATGGGAGTCACCAAAACAGAGTTAAGTTATACAACATCTACGCCAAAAAGTAACAAAAACTAATAAAGAGCAAAACATAGAAAACACAATAAAATATGAAAGAAAACACATAAAAGCTAACACAAACATCACCATAATATACAAACCACAACTAAGAGTATAAGGTCTAAAATGACCTTATCAGAGGCCCTCAATGAATTCATATCAAACAACATGGGGATATCTGCCTAGACCAATGCCTGCCACCTAGGGTCAATATGTACATCTTGGATTGCAACCACCCAACGTACTTCAGCATACAAATAAGGTAAATTACCATCATACCACTCTTAATAATGCCAATTCTAGCATCACAGTACCGAGACTAATGTCACAAACCGTTACCACAGTAAATTTGGTCTTTGGAGAAAATGGAAAAATGTTATTGGAACAGCTTAAGTCTAGCCTGAGTGAGCTAACCGTGTCTTTTTAGACTCCATTAGTAGATATTGGAGATCCACCACTGTCTAAAAGAATCCTAGAGACAGTACATGACAGAAATTTTAAAGCACCTCCCCTTTCCACTTACAAATGAAAGACCAGCCCGATCATCCATATTAAAAAATATGTCAGTTTAATGAATGTTGCTCATACCGATGATATCCTGCTCTGTAAAATGTTCTTCTCCACCCTTGATGGACCAGCTCATTATTGCTATGACGGATTACCACCCCGGATCCATTGATAGATGGGAGGGACTAAAGAAGAAATTCATAGCCAAATTCATGGGATCTATCCCAACAACCACAACTACTTGTGTCCTCAATGAAATTATTTAAAATTTGGGTGAGTCACTAAGAGAATTCACCATCCGATTCAATGAATCATGTGTGAGTATTAAAATTTAGAAACTAAAATTGCTATGAAGTGATCATGATAAATACCACTAGTGAAAGATTGAGGCAAAAGCTGGCCTCTTAGAAGCCAAAAAAACTAGGTACAACTAATGACAATATAAGGATAGTGTAGAACTAGATGAAGTATAGTCAGTACCGATATAAAGAGGATCCAGAGCGAAGACTCGAGATTGGGAAAGACCCAAGCGGGAAAGCTAAGATCGTGACAGAAATCAAGACCAAAGTAGGAAGAGAGAGTCCTCCAGAGGGTAAAGGGATCACACTAAGATTCATTTCACTCCATTAAATGAGTCTCTTAGTGAGGTCCTAGTGGTAATTACAAAAAAAGGGCTGAAGAAATAAATCAGTTACCCCAATACCTAGAGGGGTCAAACCTTTGGGTCAGACAAAAACTCATATTATCGCTTACACATATCCAGAAGCCACCACACAAATGACTATCGGGTACTATCAGAGGAAATCAAGAAGTTAATTTAGAGAGGCAAGCTGGACAAATTCACGGAAGGGAAAGGAGGCGACATAGAAGATGAACGAGAGAGAACCAGCAATAAAGAAGATAGAGATAGAGAAAAAGATAAGCCCAATAGAAAACACAGAGAGGTTTTCATGGTCATAGTAGGGGGACCAAACGTCGAGTCGAGTAGAAAGAAGCTCAAAACAGAGCCGAGGAAACTTAAAGGTAAATCCGACCCCAATAAATCATTTTTTAAACTGACGAATGTTGATCTAAGGCATACAGACACATTAGTCATCAAAGTAGCTATCAAACAGTACTTGGTAAAGAGAGTGCTAGTTGACACTAGAAGTGCGGTGAATCTGGTCAATAAATATATGATTGGTAAGTTGAAGATTCCTAAGGAGAGAATACAACTGGTATCAATCCAAAGTATCTTAATCGGGTATGCAAGCTAGACAAATTCATTTATAGATTGAAGCAAGCATCTCAGTTATAAATTAGAGATTTAATGAATCCATTAGAGAAAATGGTTTCATATAAAATCCTGATGAGCCCTGTGTATGCAAGAAAGTGAATGAAGGCACTTCCACATTCCTTATACTGTATGTGGATGACATCCTTCTAATCGGGAGTCACATAACAACATCGAAAGGTATAAGTAATGGTTGAGTAAGTTCTTCACGATGAAGTATTTGGGCGAAGCTGAGATAATCCTTGGGATCTGGTTTATAGAGATAAATCACATCGATTGCTAGGAATGATTCAGGAGACATACATAGATAAAGTTCTGAAACATTTCAACATGGATAAGGAAAAAAAGGGATTCTTGCCTGTATGCCATGGGTTGAAACTGAGTAAGAAGGACTCTTCTCAAACAAAAGAGGAGAGGGAGAGGATGATGGTAATTCAAGACATTTCTACTATTGGTTCCATCATGTACTCTATGTTATGTATAAGACTTGATGTTGCATTTGCACTGAGTATGATTAGAAGGTACCAGTTGAATCTGGTGAGAACCATTGAGTGCATTCAAGGTAACCTTTAAGTAAATTAATTGGACAATGGGTGCTTACTTAGTTTTTGGAGGTCAAGATGAGCTAGCAGTTAGTTGATATATTGATGGTAGTTTTGAGACCGATGAGGATGAAAACTAGTCATAGTCTAGTCATGTCTTTCTCTTGAATAGTAGTGCTATTAGCTGGAGATCCTCAAAGCTTTCCACAATTGAATATTCAATTACAGAGGCCAATTACATCACGACATGTGATGCATATAAGAAAGCTATTTGGATCAAGAAATTAATCACCGAGTTAGGAGTATTTCCCTATATCCTAGACCCAGTGATGGTATTTTGTGATAATTATGAGGCTATAGCATAGGCAAAGGAGCCACAGTCACACAAGAGATCTAAACATGTACTTAGAAAGTTTCACTTGATCGTTCATCAAGGTGATATTCCATTGCAGAGGATTGACACAAAAAATAATGTCATTGATCCGTTGACCAAGGCATAGGTTATCACGCAACACCAGGTTCATACTAAATCTATAGGGATTAGGGATATGCCTACTTAGATCTAGTGCAAGTGGGATATTGTGGGTGTACCCTAGTTTGTAGGTATTAGTTCTTTTTGTATATTGTACATATGGATGATTTGTTATACATACATTATTTGTGTTACATAATAAAGGCATTGAATCTATTTATTGGTATATCTTGTGCTACAGAATAAATAGAGTATCCTTTGATTTAATTCATAAACTTATATTCAATATTTTTTCTAGGTCATGGGAATGAATAGAAATACAAACCTGTGCATGGGTTGACTGTGTGGCAGTCAAGAATGTGGGTACAGATGAGCCCCACATATGAGTGGATGGATCTACAAGGATAACACTACATGGTTTCATCGTCATAATTATTTCTCGGGTAGGTCTCATTTTATCCTTAGAATTGAGATCATTATAACATTACTTGAGATCTCATATACTTTGACATACACCTAACAGATCCATAAAAGGATACTAAATATGAGTATGATTGGGTGGGTCAGAACATGTTTACATTGATAATAAGTCGATAGGATTTGCCACTCAGCACCCACTTAGATGATATCACCGACAACTTGATGAAATGAGATTATAAGTGTGTAGCTATACCCAAGTGAGTTTGGCACTCATTCGACCTAACAAGCCATTCTAGATCAAGAGACATGTTTAGTAGAGAATAGGATAATGGAGTCATACCTGTTACTATTCACTCACGATATCAGTTAACGAGGGATAATACGAGAAGAGCTACTGGGACGAGTTTTCTTTTATAGAGGCTTCTTCACTATCTTAATTGGAGGCTACTATAGTTTTGTAGAACCCACTAATAGTTTGTGGGTACTGGGACCACTAACAATATAAAGGTAGTCTCATAGGATCTTGCACATAGATCATCTGATTTCATACATGTTTGTTTAATGAAGGAAATAATTAATTAAATGAATATGAATTCAAAGATTATATTTGATTTAATTAAATTTAAGTCCAAAAAATTTAATTAATAAATTTAAACAATGTAATTAATTATCTAATTAATTAATTAATTGAGTTACATAAAGTAAATAATTAATTAAATTAATTATATTGGTTTTAACTTATTTAATGTATTATGGGTGTAATAATTTAATTAGTTAATAGGTAATTGTGATAAATTAAATTTTATCATAAAGTTTAATTTATACAATTGACACTTTTGTTAAATTAAACCTATAGTTAAATTAATTAACCATTTACTGAGGTAAAAGGGTAAGTTAAGAGAATATATATTGAGACATAAAAACTGATTCAGGGTTAAGGTTTTCATATGTTGAAAAACATAGAACCCTAAAAACCTAAAGAGAGAAATTGGCTAAGAGAGAAAAATTAAAATGGATTTGTTCTTTGTGTGGATTCAGTCAATTTCTTCCCCTATCTGAACCGCACTAGTTCGAATTTGAAGTCCAAAGATGATCATGCAGTTGAATATGGAGGATGTGCACTTGTGGATCTGCAGCATTATCAAGAAAAGACAAAACTTATAAGTCTCAAAACTCAGATCTAGCTTTATTTCATTTTAATTTCATGTTTTTATGATCCGATCTGCGAGACGGAATTATCCTGGACCCAAGAACTGGATCTAAAAAATTAAAATCGGTACCATTCCACTGTGCTCGATAATTTTTTAGGGTAGATCCGACCCCAATAGGAATATGATAAGGAGGTTATCAAAGAGATTCTAAGTGAAGTTTCCGATGTCTTGGAAGAGTTCAAAGATGTAATACTGATAGAGCTGCTGAAAAACTTCCCCATCAAGGGAAGTGGATCATAAGATTGACTTAGTTCCTAGTGCCACTCCACCCACTGGAGTACCATATCAAATGGCACCTCCCGAGCTTAAAGAATTGAAAATGAAATTGAAGGAGATGTTGGATACGAGATAAATCCAACCATTTAAGTCACCTTATGGGGCACCAATTCTATTTAAAAAGAAACATGATGGGTCATTGAGGTTATACATCAACTATAGGGCACTCAACAAAGTCAGAAAGAACGAGTATCCAATCCCACTAATTATACACTTCTTCAACTGACTTGGTATTGCAAGATGGTTTGTTAAGTTGGAGTTGAGATTGAGTTACTATAAAGTATGGGTTGCCAAGCAAGACTTACTAAAAACAACATGTGTAACAAGGTGTGATTCTTATGAATTTCTAATCGTAACTTTGGCTTGACCAATGCTCCTGCCACATTTTACACGTTGATGAATCGAGTACTCCAACTATTCCTGAAAATATTTTCATAGTATATATATCAATGACATTGTGGTGTATAACAATTCAATAGCAAAGCATGTGCACCACTTGCGACAAATTTCCTAAGTATCAAAAGGGTATGAGCTCTATGTCAAGAAGGAGAAATATGCCTTTTATTAAAGAGAAGCTCCGTTCTTTGGTCATATTATGGGAGGAGGCATGATATATATACATAAGGAAAGGATCCAAATAATTATGAATTGGGAACCACCAAAGAAAGTGACCGAGCAATGATCATTCTTGGGCTTTGCCAACTATTACTGATACTTTATGAAGAATAACTCATCCTTGGCATCCCCTCAAGGATATAATAAATAAGAATCATGTATAGGAGTGGAATAAGAAGTGTCAAGCTGTATTTTAAGGTCTTGAGAAGGCTATAACTGAAGATCATCTTAACATTGCCTAACCACAATAAAGCAATTGAAGTGCACAACAATGCATATAACTTTGATATTATGGGAGCTCTTATGCAAGAGGGACATCTAATAACATATGAAAGAAGAAAATTGAATGACAATGAGCACCACTATACTGTCCAAGAAAAAGAACTGGCTGTCGTTGTTCATTTTTTGTGCGACAATGCCTGTTGGAGTCAAAATGGACAGTAAAGATGTATAATGTTGTTAGTAGCTACTTCCTCAACCAAAAGAAGCTTACCTTGAAGTAAATGAGATGGCAAGTTGGGAGAGTTCAATTTTGTGATTGAGCATAAGCCGAGCAAGACTAACCATGTGGAAAATGCCTTGAGTAAGAGCCATGAGCTAGATACCATCACCCAACCCAACTTCCATCTATTGTCAGATGTAAGGGAAGGATGGATTATGATCTAAAAGCTAAGAGTTTAGAAGCATTCGTGAATCGTGGAAAGACTCCTTGATTTTGGCCTGAGGCTGGGTCATTGCACACCAAGGGTAACCGCCTTTATGTACTAAAGTGGCAAAGCCTAAGGAAGAGAATCATCAAAGAATGTTATGATTCAAAATGGGTAGGACATCTAGGTGTGCATTGCATGGTAGCACTTAGTGAGGACACCTACTATTGGCCCTAAAATGAGAGATGGTGTGGAGCAATAGACTTATCTTGTATGCCAGCAAGATAAGATGGGGAAAGATAAGCTCAGAGGTTTATTATAGCCTCTACCAATTCTTGAAGGGTCTAGGGAAAGCATTTCAATGGATTTCATCACTTGTTCGCCCAAGTTCGATGGAAGCAACAACATCATGGTGGTCATGGATCGATTTAGTAAGTATGAGACACTCATTCTTGTGCCTACTAAATTTAATGTTGAAGATGATACTATACTATTTTTCAAGCATGTAATGAAGTATTGGGGCATACCAAAGTCGATAGTGAGCAATCGAGACACTTGCTTCACTACTCGATTTTAAACTGAGTTATTCAAGTTAGGGACCGAGCTCCACTTTTCCACTAGCTTTCACCTGTAAACTGATGGAAAATTGAAAGGGTGAATGCCTTAATAGAACTTTTCTTAAGGCATAATATAGGTGTTAACCAAAAGGATTGGGTAAAGTTGTTGGACATTGTCCAATTGTCTTACAATTTATAGAGGACTGAATCCTTGGGGGAAACTCCATTTGAGGTAGTCACATAACAACAACCTGTAACACCTTAGAAATCATTATTGGCTACAAAAGGACTAGTCTTGCAACATTCAAGTTTGCCATGGGTTCGCAAGAAAAAAGGGAGATAGTGCATTCTTTGTTAGGCTACTAAAAAGATAAAGAAATGGGCTGACATGGAGAGGCGACACTTTTTATAATTTGAGAACCGAGACTTGATGAATGTAAAACTCCTCCATCAAAACATAAGGTTTTCCAAACTTTATAATGGCATAGTTAGGATATATGAAGGCCATTTTTCTGATTGAGAAGAGAAATGACAAGTTGATATATTAGTTCAAGTTGCCAACACACTTAGATATGCATTTAGTCTTCCATACGAGCTACTTAAAACCTTAACACGGAGATAATGAAAACCAAGTCGAGGTGAGTTAAAGAGGCAAGCGACAACCACAATGACAGATCATGAACATGAAGTCAAAGAGATGTTAGCTCATTACAAGATTACAAGATCAAATCAAAGGCCACACATCTAAGATATGTGGAGTACTTTATCAAGTGGAAGGGACTACCGGATAGCGAGGCAAGTTGGGAGCATGGGTTCACCATATGGAATAGCTAGGATAAGATAGCTGCCTACCACCAACAGGCAACAAGGGTGTTTCCCAATTGAGTGGAGGAGATTAAGGCTACCTAGAGGCTTGTGGCACACCATTTTGGCTAAAAAATGTGGGTCAAGTGCACAATAGCATTGCTAGACCATTAAGTGAGTATTTTAGCCTGCAGGCTCAATCTGTCTCCCATTAGCTAGGAAAAATCCATAGCAGACTTGGGTCTAATAACATAATTTCATCTCAAATCCAAGAACATAGGACATACTAGTAGATAAACATAGAATCAGCCTACACTCTTCTAGCATGCTTTCTAGAATGGTGGAGAAATATAAAATGGTAAATATATAGAGTAGTTTAGAATATTTCCATTAGAAAGGAACTCCCTAGGCAAACACTATAGATATAAACCTCATTTGTACACATCAAATAAACAATTGTAGGCTCTCTTGTAATTCTCTTTAGTTTATTCTTACATTTTTTTCTTCCACTTGCTTAGTTTATTGTTTATGCATAACAAGTTAGGATAACTAGATGGCATTAGAAGTTTTACATGTTAGTATCTCACTTCCCAACAAGCAATGAGTTATGCACGTGATAACATGGATGGGCAGCTAAACTGTCCTCTCACTTTTTATTTTTGTTTTTATTTTTTTCTTATAAATTTATTTTAATAAATATATATAAAATAAAAATATTTCATTTTTGTAATAAAAATAATTTTATTTTCTAAATATTATTAACAATGAAATTGATGAGTTTACAGTTGTGTTTTTAGAGTGAGAATGTTTCTCAAAAAGTTTAAAAGTTTGAGGTGATGATTTTGGTAATTTCTCAGATTCTGAGATTTTGCTGAAAAAACCACCAATTTTTTTTTTATTTTTCTTTAAGTTTTTGCGGATAAAGAATTTTTATTGATGATGGTTAGAGACTTAATTTTTACATTTTTTATGTAAATTTTTGTCATATAAAGACGGTTCAAAAGTTTCGCTGAACGCTATCTTTTGACCTTACCTACTAAATAGGTAGCAGAATTTCCGTAGATTCTTATCGTTTTCTTATAATATGTAATATTAAATAATATTGCAAATATTTAATTAAAAAATGTACATTATATTCATCTCCCTTTTTTTATTTTAGAAACGATATTTAAAGCCTCAAAAATATATTTTTATATTTTTAGTATTATTTGAAATTAGTTATATTTATTTTTCTAGTTGAATCCTAGTTTTTTTTAATATAGTGAATCCTAGTAATTTTATAATAGGTTATTTTATTTATAATCATAAATGGAACTTTTTATTGTTTAAAATAAATGTTTTTTTTTTTAATTGATAAATGCTCTTAGACCTTCCGTTCAAGGATTAATCCACTGTCCCCTGCCGAACATACTCGTAGAAACACTCCATAGACATACCACAAAGCTATTCAAGGTACCTATGCGGGAGCAGAGAGTCGAACTCAAGATCTGAACTTTACTACTCATCAAGCGACCAAGTGTTTACCACTTGTGCCAACCCTCGCTGGTTAAAATAAATGTTGTTTTATACAAAAGTATTAAAAAATATTAATATAACTAATAACAATAGTAATCTACTCTTTATTTGTAAAAGTTGTTGGTTTTCTTTTATTAGAATTTTAAAATGGGAATAAAAGATCCATTAAGAATTAAAGAGTAAATATATATTTAAATTTTTATTGAGAATTTAAAATATCATTTTGAAAAATAAAAAAGTTTTATATTCTAAATTATTATTTATTTTAGGTAGGAAGTAAATTATATTAAAAAATAGAAAAATTTTAAAGAATAATAACTTAGTTTTTGACTGATAGTATGGATAATTTTGGACAGAATAATTGGGTAAAAAATAGGGATTCACTTGATACAGAAAGCCTCGCATGAATCGAGTTTTCTTTAATTGCACTAAGTTCACAACTATAGGTCCTCAATTATTGATAAAATAATCTCTTTTTTCGCCCTTTTTAAAAGTGAAAAACACTAGCAAATGCAATAAGATTACTTCAAACCGTCTGTTATGTTAATCAAAATGGCAAGATATGAAATTATATATATATAACCATTTTTCTGCAACAGTTTTTATTTCTCCATTAAAAATGTCGAGTTCAAACAATTCAGAGCACATTTTAAACACAACCAGACGAGATCCAACAAATTGTAATTGATGGCCATGGAAGAGAGGCAATAACTGAAACATGACCTGTTCATCACCAACAAAGAAAACATCGTCTTCCACATACATTCCCAGACCTACTGCAAATTCTAAATACAAGACACTGGAACTTAAAAATAAGTAAATCTAAATTCGGTTTCATAATATAAACCTTACTTAGGCTAGTCTTTCTTGGTGTAGGTTCGGACACCGAAGGCTACGCCTAGAATCAAAAGTGGCACAATAAACTGCAAAATCTTTATCACAAACTCAGAACTATTTTTCTGATTCTTGGCTTTCTTTACGTAAATACGTTTTGCAGGAATTGTTGATGCATCAATTTTCCCAATGCAGTATTTGTTCATCATGTCTCTAGCTGAGTCACTGTGACCCACATCTTCAAAATCATTCGTTGCATCCGTCCCTGTACACAACCTTATTAGTTCATCTCCATTATCCAACTGCTTTTTACAATTCAATTAGTTTACCAGTTGATGACAGCAACACTTCATCTCCTCCCGGATGATCATCCATGAAAGGCGATACATCATACACCTGAATTTCAAAGCAAACAGGGTTCGATAGATTCAAGAGACGAAGAAGAAAAACAATCGTTATATCCATAGTTGCTTTCGTTCTAAAAATGCATAAAATAAATATGGTGAAAGACTTAGAGCCAGTTCTGTTTTTTCAAAAAGAATTGTTGGAAACATAAATTCAAATAATGTAATACGAATCTCAAATTAACACTAATTAAAATTTGTCTGTCACTGCAGCTTTTTAAAAAAGTACTTCTATATCAGCTTTTTTCAAGAGTCCAAACTGAGGCTTAATTGGCAACTTAAAGTTACCTTTAAAGATTAACTTCCCTAAAACGACGAAATTCAACATGTACAGTGATTTTCTGCAGAAAAATGCAGACGAAGTGAAATTTAACACTGCCGTAATTTCAGTATAATTGTCCAAGAATAAGAGTTAAAATCCATTTCTTATAATAAGAGTCAAAATCCAAGAACTGAATTTCCCTGACTATTTGTTAAACGTAAAAAACGGACACCAGAGTGTAAAGGTCAACAATAGTAGTCCAGTAATACAAGCTACT
>CAOJCR011454457.1:0-10065 GCA_948330485.1 Euphorbia neoarborescens | reverse complement strand
AAATTGGTCCAATTAAATTTAGGTGTAACAGAACTTATATGAACAGTTTTCGAAATATATCAAAAAAACTTTTATTATTATCTTCACGAGGAACCTCATAATTATGCCCTGTAATACTTCATACATCTGTCAACGGATGATAAAACAGGTGGACACTGCAAAGCAAGTTAGAGTTTAAAAAAAGTTACATTAATTTAAAATATTATAAAAATATATATTTACATGTATTGTTAATATAAAATTTAATTATTTTTAATTAATATTTTATTTTATAAAAAAAAATAAAAAGAATAAAAATCTGTTTAAATAAAATTATGAACAATAGTTACATAACAATTAAAAGTGATTTAATGGAAGATAGTATTCTTTAATATTAGGGATCTTGAATTTAAATCTTGAGTCATTTTTAAATTTTTTTTTTATTAAAGGCAACTTAAAATTTAATTGCGTTGGTTCACTGGTTCGATCAAATTTATTGTAATCATTGATTTTTGGCTATTAAACTAGACCGGACTGTTGGCCGATTCCTAGTTTAAGCGGTTGGTCTAATCCGATTTTAATAACAATGGTTGTTACTTCATCAAAGTAAATATGTCCTAGATCTTTTGGATCACAATTAAAAGAATTCTACGTTACTTGAAAGGCACAATGCACCATGGTTTACTTCTTTTTAATTCCGCCTCTCTTCATATTAATGGTTATTCGGATGCTGATTGAGCTGGATATCCAGACGATCCAATGTAGTAAAAAACGTTAGACGCTAGTAGGGTGGTCGAGTCTTCAACGATTAGTTGGGAGATTAGTCGGGGACTAGTCGGAACTATTCGTTTTCATATTTTTAATTTAAATTATAAATATATTTAAAATATTATTATGCTGTCTAAAAAATTTAATATACAAATTATAATTACTTAAACTCAAAATTTAACATAAAAAACTCTAACAAACTCATTCAGTTTATGAGATCTTTTCTAATGTAATCGATGGAGTGATAAAAACTCATCCAAACTCATTCAAATATCTCCATCAAGCCGTCAGATATTGAACCCAGTCAGTTTATGCCTATCTTCATAATTGTTTCGGGTCCAGAGGAACCGAACAATTCATTTATCCGCTTTAGCCCAAAATTAGGTCAAGCACCCCAAAATCCTAAATTTTTCTACCTTAGACCCTTGTTGGACGGGTGTGCCTCCATAGAGTCGCTAGACATTGTGCACAATCTGTTTATGTTTGTCTTGAAGTTGTGTTGGGTCGAGAAGAATTGGGCAATTCATTTATCTACTTTGTCTTGAAGTTGTGTTGAGTCGAGAAGAATCTGGTATTTCATATTTTTTCACACAAATCTTAAAGATTAAATATTTTACCCGAGAACGACGAGATAACAAGGAAATTTTGCTATTTGTTGATAGACGGAGTCAAGAATCAGTGCTCCTCGTAAAGTCTAAGGGCTTATGTGGCACTTCGTAAAACTTTTGAAACTTCTTTATAAGACATAATAATTTTTTCATAATATTAAAATTAATTACATGCATATAAATTGAAAAAAATTAAATATAAAATGTAAAATTAAGTAATAAAAAAATTATAAAAAAATTAAAATTGGTTAAAAAATGTGTCAAAAAAAAATACATCTGGAACTTGGCTGATGCGGCCATAGATGCACTTAAGATGCGCCCCATTGCACACCAGTTCAATTTATGAAAAAAAAAAACTCATGCCCCGTGTTCCATTTTTTTTTGTTTTAAATATTTAAAATAAAATTAATTTTTAAAATTTAAATATTAAAAAAACAAGTTTTTATTTAAGATAGAATTTTTAAATAAAGGCATAAACATCTTTTACCTTATCAATATCTAAAAATTAAGAATGATATTTAGCCATTCACTTCTTTTGCAGTAGAATTTGGCAAACAAAAGCGGGTACAAAATATGTATAAGAAACATACAAAATGCAAAATAAATAAATAAATATAAAACACACATATTTATATAGACAAGCATAAAATAACAGAATAAATTTTCTATCTATATAGAAAACAGTATATTAAATGAAAAATATATATTTTCTAAAACTACATCAAAATTAAGTATATAAGTATATATATATATATATATAGAAAGCTCACAATGAATATAATTTTCAATAAAAAATCAATACTTATAATATATAAATAATATGTGAACAAAGTATTAACAAAATATAAAAAATATAACAACTTTACAATAATATTAGAATATGTATAGAAATACTATATGACAAAATATAACGTAAAAATTGTATAAAAAATTATACCTTGTATATATATGTATATTTTTAGAAAACATACATTTCGGCTTAAAATAAATGAGTTTTATGATTAGAAGAATATTTTTTTAAATAATATTTTAGTCTTTTAATAATATTGTACACACATTTTACACCTTTATTCTTAATGAATTTTTTTATCATTAACAAGTTTTTTATTCTCATCTTATAATCTCAGCAGAGAAAACCAATTTTCTACAAATAAAAAGCATATTAATTTTTTTATTAATTGTATTTTGATAAAAAAATATTTTTATTAATTGTATTAATAATTTTTAATATTTATACAGTTTTTTCTAAAACTCCGAGGGAGTAATATTTTTGAAAAAAAATATTTTTTTTATACATTTTCTAATTTTTGAACTACAAATTCATGATTTTTATTTGGAATAATTAATATCTTAAATTAGAAAATTTCAGAACCACTAAAATTAGATAGCCTCTCATCTCCCTCTCCCTTTCCCTCTCCCAACTCTCCACTCACAAATACAAATTAAATTATTCAAAATTAAAATTACCACAAGAGTAAGAAATTTGAAGTAAAAAGCGACCAAAAAATGGCGTCGCTAAAGGTCAGCTTTCAAAGGATTTGCATCGCTAAATCGTCCGGCGAAAGGAAAGAAGGTTTTCAAGAATTTGCTAAGCCTCCAGCAGAGCAATTTGGGCCTTTGGCTTCGGCTTTCAGGCGGCGGCTGCTTGTAGGTGTTGGCTCAGCTTCTCTTGTTGCTGTTGGCGCTAATTTTGGTGGCATTACAAGTTTTCTCCTCGGTTTGTCGCCGGAGAATGGTCGGAATCTGAAACTGGATGTTCTTTATCCAATTGGAGGATATAGCCGGTGTGTTCAGACCAGTGAAGGATTTGGTCAGTAATTTCACTTCAACAATCATTTTGTTACAAGGGATAAATTTGAAAATATATTTTAATTGGATTGGCTACTAAACAGATAAAATTATTAATTTATATTTTAGTTTAATTAATTTTTTTTATTGATCGATTATATATATATATATATATAAATTAATAATATATTTTTTTAAAAATTTAATGTATTTATTAATTATTGTAAAAAATAAATTAGCGTATATTTAGAATTTAAAAAATATTTAATTAAAAATTTTAACGAATTAAAATAATAAAATGATATATTTAAATATCACGAAAAAATAATATTTATTCAAAAAAATTATAAATTAATTATTTAAAATAAAATTACATTAAATTAAATATTACATATGTATATTCATTATTAATATAAAATCTAATTATTTTTAATTAATAATTTTTAATAAATATAGAAATATTTATTAAGAGAATAAAAAAATAGAATTTTATTTAGATAAAATTATCAATAATATTTGAATAACAATTAAAAATTGTTGTAATGGTAATGTAATATTCTTTAATATTGAAGTTATTGACTTCAAAACCGCTTATGATTCGATCAGATTTATTGATTAACCAATTAAAACTGGTTCAATAAGTCAGAACATTGGTACACATTCACATATTTTCAACTAGTTATCAAATCGGATAGCTGGTCGGTTTTTAATTCAACCAGTTAAATCAATCGGTCCGGTCCGATTTTATTAATACTAATAAATTCCAAAGGTCAATGTAGTTACTGAATTTGACTCGATGCATCTCAAAATAAAATTTTGATGGGTTTATATGTGTTTTGGAGATAAAGAATTCATACGGCCGACCCCAATTACTTAGGATTAAGGCTTGAGTTGAGTTCAATTGATTTTGTATATGTTTTGGAAACAGAATTCTTGTATCCAGCAACTTGGGTTGGAGATCAAACCTTGCTATATCGAGCAGCTGAAAGAAAAGAATTTGAAAGGTCACTTGATCCACCGCCTTTAAGTAGTACGAATTCCGATGACAGGCGGCGAAGGAACATCAGTGAACCAATTGTAGCATTTGGTCCGCCTGGTTCAACCGGTGAGCTCAATGTCAGTGTCATTGTCTCACCGGTTCCTCTTGATTTCTCGTAAGTATTCTTCAATTTCGACATTTTTACCAATCGGATTTTAAAGGGTAAACCGTCATTTTAGCCCTTAACGAATAACGCTATTGGCAATTGGATAAACCATCATTTTAGCCTTTAAAGAACAGGAATGTTGACAATTTCGTCCCTAAAGAATTAATCTCTCCAAAAACACCCCAAAAGTTCCAAAAATCATTTAAATCACCCCATTTTTAACAGAAAAGGGGGTGATTTGGATGATTTTTGTAACGTTTGGGGGTGATATGTATGATTTTTTTAACGTTTTTCAATAGCCTAATATGGAGCTTCCGTTAAAAAAGGGTCGATTTCACTGATTTTTATAACGTTGGGGGTGTTTTTGAAGAGATTAATTATTTAAAAACGAAATTGCCAAAACCCCTATTCTATAAAAGCTAAAATGATGTTTTACCTATTGACAATTTGCATCCTAAAGAATTAATCTATCCAAAAACACCTCAAACGTTACAAAAATCATCCAAATCACCCCATTTTTAACAGAAAAGGGGTGATTTGGATGATTTTTGTAACATTTGGAGGGTCATTTGAGTCATTTTTGTAACGTTTACCAATAGCTTAAATACATTAAATATGGAGCTTCCGTTAAAAAGAGAGTGATTTGGATGATTTTTGTAACGTTTCGGGTTTTGGATAGATTAACTCTTTAGAGTGCAAATTGCCAATAACTCTATTTTTTAAAGGCGAAAATGATAGTTTACCCCATTATAAACCTTGCAACATTTTTTTTAGGATTGAAGCATTCGGCGAACCGAAAGAAGTAGGAGAAGCTGTGGTGAAGGCAATCACAGGTCGAAGACCGGATGTAAGAGGCACATTGATAGACTCGAAACTAAGAGAGGATCCAATGAGGAAGATTAAGTACTATGAACTGGAATTCGGAGTCGAAGGCCCCTCGTTTCGGCGGCACAATGTAGCAGTTTGTTGTGCCCGGAACGGCAAGTTGTATACTCTAAATGCTCAAGCACCAGAATCAAAATGGAAGAATGTGGACACAGACTTGCATAAAATTGCCAAATCATTCACTCTCCTATCTTGATGCAAGACCAACAAAACAACACTTGTTATATACATTCTTAAGTGCATTGTCGTTTTGTATCACAGATGCATTTTGACGGGGTTCTACTGCCAGTGGCGACCAAGAAACCGCGAGTTTTACTTGGCAGGCCAGAAACGGTCAACATAACAATGCTTGGTGAACCTCTAAGCCCTCATGTAGCTTATGCCAGATTAATTGTCGCTACCCTATTCGCTTTATCGCTAGTGATTCCTGGCGGCTTCGTTTAGACCTACTTTCCGGCGCTGTTGGGCGTTAGCTACACTATCAGAAGTCGGGTTGGTTCCCGAGAAGCCTTCTGGTGGCGTATACAAGAACAGAGTTAGCTTCAGCCGAGTCGCTAGTTTAGGAGCAGAAGCAACCTAGAATAGTACGCCCTCTCTTCGACTATAATATAGGCCTGGTGAGGTCGCATAGCTAGTTGTGCTAAAGGCAAGGCGAAAATTAGACGATGCTCTAAGCAAAGTGAGATGTTCAAATCTCTAAAAAAAAATAAAATTACAAATCTTATGCGTAAATCACAATAAACTAAATAAATACCGAGTGTTTGAGTTGCTGAATAATTGTGTTTCAATTAAAAAATAGATTTTTTTTAGCTTAATTAATTAGGATTTAAAATTTGAGTACATTACTTTTAAATATTAATTGTTAATTGGGTCTTATTATTTTTACATACTACATACACTTTCATCTGAGTTATTCATCCTCTTGTGATTCAACAGATCATATGACGAACTCTTCGTTGACCGTTCGATTAAAACAGATGTATTAAAAGTTTATATAGTAATGCGTGAAAAGAAGTATAAAAATAACATGAAGTGTTTGAAATTTTGTGAAAATTTGTAACTTCTAATAACTTCTCTCCTTTATTTAAAGGAGCAATTAGTATTGGAATTTCAATTCTTTCTTTAGCAATTACTCTTTGAATTCCAACATTTTCTTTCTTCTCAATCTACTCGTCCCATCTCCACCGCTTAAGTCGGCACAATCGTGGCCAAACGGAACCAAAATCGCTCCGACCGTCCAAAGTCGATGGTGCCGGATTCCACCGCGCTCCGGCGACGAACGGCTTTGACTACCTTGCTTGCACATCGGCTGACGCGCAGAGCCTCACCGCCTAGGCACCAAAGGCTTGTGCCAGACTGAAGGCGCCTCGCTTCAGCCAGTGCAAGGCGTAAGAGGGAAATAGCGCCTCGCCTGGTCGCTTGGCGAGCACCAAGCGATAAAGCTATTTGAAATGGCTCATTTCGTACATGAGAAACCAATGTATAAACAGGAATTAAGACAAAATTCTTGCCCTATATTTCCCAAGTAAATCAGAGTCAAGATTCAGAAATTGACCACAGAGAGAAGGGCTGAAACTATACTCTTTTAATTATCATAAATGATATTTTACAAAACTTATTATCTTGAAAACAAGGCACCATTCTTAAAATCATACAGCCATGAATGAGGTATCCAGAGGTAACAAATAAGGCTACAATTTTTACATATTTGTACACTTTATATTAAGTTATATTAAACCATCTCAGCAGATATGGCTAAGAATGAATTTATCTATACCAAAATTACATTTACTATACACAAATTTAAGCACAACTTATCTGTCTTTCCTTCGCAACCTTATCCAGGTTGTTAGAAACTGCCGCGGTTAGATTAGGATCCTCGAATCCAATCTCTGCGCCAAGTCTGCAGCAGAAACCAACATCGTTTAGAAACTCCCGCCCATGCGAGGGACACAGGACAGAAGAGACATGAAGGGCCAATTTTGGGATTGTTGTCGCGCTGCTTTTCCAAAAAGTACCATTGGAAAAATAGATTCAAACAGTGTGATATCAATCCCAAACTAACCCTAATTAAAACTTTTTGGAACTACTTTACACAGCCTCAAAGCTACAGTTTTTTGAAAAAATACTGGACAGAACAAATTTTAGGCACGATGAACTTACTTAGGATCAAGCACCAATTTCTGGACTTCCTTAATGGCAGAACTTGCTGCATACAGTGATATCTTTCCTACCTGTATCAATAAAATTGGAATTGAGACAATCAACGCAACCGAACAGGCAAGAGAAGAAGGCGCAGAATATAAACAATTTCAAGAAAAGGAAGCATTCAATACTTTTAAGTAAAATTGGCTTTGTCTGACCTCCAAAACTTGAAGTTTTGCTTCATGGTCATTTGGAAGACAGCGTATTTCCTCGGCCAATCTAGCAGCCTCGCCCACGCTCTCAGGGGATAAGAAATCAAGACCCAGCTCTACTGTGGACTGAAAATTTACGCAGAAAGACTGAGTTAACCAATTTAAAGCAAGAGAAACTAAGATAGATTAGAACTCTCGATTGAGAGCACCAACATATTGGACCCTTCAAGATCCCATTTATTAGTTCAATCAGCATTACAGTGCCCTAAAACTAATAAATGTAAGTTAAAACGAAGCTTATTCTCTGAAGATTAACTTTTTCATCGTTTACAAAGCCGAGTTTGTCATCATGTTTTCCTCGAATTATTAACACTGCCAACGAATACTTCTCATGAGAAGTGTATGTTTAGTTTCCTGCTAAATACATGATCTACCGGCAAAATCATAGTCCATTCAATACAAATATATAAAGTATTCCACGGACCCCAAAAAAAAAAGATTCGCATTTTATTTCCATTGAAAATCAGGACACTTGATGTTAGGTTAAAATTTTCAAGATATAATGACTGGCACATCCAGGAACTTGTGAAAGACAAAAAATGTAAGTGATCAATCACAATTTGTTCACCTGAAGATTTTGCACTTGGAAAGGGCATCCAGCAGGGATAAATATTGCTTGCCCCAAATACTGATCAAACGACCATGGTTCAACTCCTAACAGCAAGAAATTAATAATTTCCAATTAGAAAACAAAATATTATAAATCATTTTCATATAAGTCAATGAACAGAGATGACTATAAGATAATGCAATTCAACATTATCAACATCGCAAACAGCCACTAAGTGAGGTAACAAACAAAAACTATCAAACAGAAATAATTCCACACCTAAAAGTAGATATACGATTTCCGATGATTGCTAAGGTTCACCTATCATCCAATAACTTGCTTTCCATAAATTATACTGAAAATACAATTACCTTTTAATAAATTCAAATTTAAGGCTTACTGCCCAAGAAAGAGCTTCCTAACTCATCTCGAATACATGTGAGCTTTTATAGACACACATAAAGAAGTGAAAGAATAATTGTGAATGTTCCTTACCAAACTCTTGTTTCAAGTTCGTCAAATGATGCCCATTCAAGAACACAGTTCCATCAAAAAGAGAATGCGTCACCTGGAATCACATAATAAGATTAATCGCATGCTTTTCTAAAAGAAGCATCAGCATTATTTTTAATAAATAATTGTCTGATTAAGTTAACAGGCTTACAAAATGGTTTCCCATATTATTAGTTTTCCTCAAATCCTTATAATGCTTTTCCAAATATTTGATCAATTTTGAAGCATCCTGCCGACGAAAGACATCCCAATGTGCGCCCGGATGAGAGATCTCTCCGTTATCTTTCCAAGTTAATTTATCTTCCAACTTGCCATCATCTTCACTTCTAGTGTTTGTTTGCACCTCTTGGTCCTCGATCACATTATCCTTCCCAAATCTGCTATCAGTATCAACCCTGTTATCATGTTGAGTGTCATGCCCAGTATTTGATGAATGAGGAGGCCTCCCATCATCTAATCCAGTTTTTTGGTCAAGGGACTCATTACCCTTGAACTTCTTTAACCTCACTTCATGTGTATGCACCAATAGATATACCTACACAGCTCAACAAATGTCAATCAGATTGTTTTATGAATATATTCTCATTTACATTAAATGAATCAAAATAACAAAAAAAAATTGTTTAGCAATCCAAATATTCTCCTTTTTGGGAACTGAGCATAACCAGGTGTGCTTCTGCCGGAAGCCAACCGAGTTGTGTGTGTGTGTGTGTGTGTGTATATATATATATGCTGAGCTTCATTATAGGATGTGAAGATCTAGTTGAATAAGTAGCATAAAATTTAGAGATGCGACAAGCCCTTACCATGTCACGCATTTTGATATGAAGATTGGTTACTGAATGACCTCTACCAATTTCCTCACTGGTCCCATAAGATATGTAAATCTTGGGTCCAGCATCATTCTGCAAGGAATAATGGGGCAACTTGGCTGCCACATTCAGAAGACCCAGTCTTGAGTGAATGTACTCAAGTAGGGGGAGTTTAGCGATAAACTCAGGCCTCTGGTATAGTAAGAACTCCTCAGAAGCACTTGGGGAAGGCCAATCCTTCAATTTCAACATCTCTAATGAACCATCTACGTGGACTCGACCCTCTGAATATCCTTTTATAAACTGACCAAGTTCAATATCAACCTGACCATGAAACCCAGCAATGAATGGAAAATATCAGTGAGAATATCAAAGGAACAATAATAGTCACCTTGAACAAAGAGGAATAGAGCCACATACACTACAGAAAGCCTACCTCGGTCCAGTTAAAGCAGTCTATGGCCTTCACCATTCTGTTTTCATCTTTCATTTTCTCATCTGAAGTTTCCCGAATTCCTCTCCATATTACCATTGGATCCCAGCTTGAGATAAGCGAGTGATCAAATACCTCTTTAACAATAACAGGCTCACCCTTGACCC
>CAOJCR011453691.1:0-15490 GCA_948330485.1 Euphorbia neoarborescens | reverse complement strand
CCTATAATATAAGATCAAATATGGCCTTATCAGCCGCTAACCAGGAGGAAGAATTTATGCCAATCGAAGTAGAAAAGATAAACTAGAGAACACCTATACAAAAGTATCTACAAACACGATCTCTACCCGAGGACAAAGATGAAGCAGCCAGAATAAGGAGGAGGTCAGCCATGCATGCGTTAATAAATCAAGAATTGTTTTGCAGGTCGTTCACGCAGCCCTGGTTAAAATGCATCTCTAAGGAGGAAGAAGATTACATCCTAAGGGAAATGCATGAGGGAATTTACGACTCACATCAAGGAACGACTACCATCACTAGGAGAGCTAAGCTTGCCGGATACTTTTGGGATAGCATGGAATAAGATGCTAAAGAATACACAAAGACTTGTCCCCAGTGTTAGATCAATGCACCCAGGAGTCACTTGCTGCCAACCAAACAAACACCAATCCACACAGTATGACCATTCAGCACGTGGGGCATCAACTTAGTCGGATCCATGCCAAAAGCAAGCTGGCAGAGGAAGTGAATCATCGAGGCCGTGGACCACTTCACCAAGTGGATAGAGGCTGAACCACTAACTTCCATAACCCCTAAAATGGTCATTTCCTTCGTGGAGAACCAGATCATCATCCGATTAGGCATCCCTAACAAGATCATCTTGGATAACAAACCCAGTTCTCAAGTGTGAAATTACAAGAATTTTGCAAGAATTTCAAAACAGAACATAAATGCTCGTCAGTGGCCCATTACCAGAGCAATGGATAGACCATTGAAGATGGGTTGAGCAAGAGACTAACAAAGTACTAGGGAACCTGGCCGTATCATCTCAACCATGTACTATGGGCATACAGAACCACACCAAGAACGGCGACAGGAGAGACCCCCTTTGCCCTAACATATGGAACAAAGGTTATCATCCCTGCCAAAATAGATCACCAAGTGAAAGAGTAATGCACTATTCAGCGGAAGAAAATGAGCTTAACATAAGAAGCAAATTGGATTCACTCGAAGAAAAAGGGAGAATGAATACATACTAATGGCCGCATATAAGAGAAGAATAGCCAGGTACCATGGCAGGCGAATCTGGCTAATCCAACTCAAAGAAGGGGATTTAGTTCTCAAAGACACAAACGCGTCCCAAAGCTCAGAAGGAAGGGGCAAGATGGGATCCAACTGGGAAGGACCATACCGAGTCAAAAGTGTAGTTGGAGTCGCAACTTACAAACTTTGCCAACTAAAAGGAAGGTACATCTTGAGAACATGGAATGCAAGAAAACTTAGAAAGTATTTCTTGGCAGAGCAATGAAGCAAAAAACCACTATACTCTTTTCCTGACCCGGCGGTTTATCCCATAAAAAATCAGGGTTTTTCCAAGGCAGGTTTTTAATGAGGTAGCCGGTAAGCCCATGTATAGTCCCCAATAGTGGGTTGATATATATTAATTTCATTCAAATAACAAAGTGTTCGATGAAATCATAATAATTATAAATTTTCTTGGACAAAGCCAAAACTAAGGGTCAAAGAGTTGGCCAGAATCAGTCTTGCTCAGTTCAAGCTTTAAAGGTGAATATAGCAAGCAAAGGGCCAAAAAGAATTTAAAATCTGCTCAAGATAAAAATACCGAGGGCCAAAAAATTGGCCAAAATCAGATTTGCTAAGTTCAATTTCTAAAGATGAATACAACAAACAAAGGGCCAAAGAGTTGGCCAAAAATTTACATTTTGCATAAGTTAAAAAGAATTAGGGCCAAATAGTTGGCCATAGTCAGTCTTGCTAAAGTTTAATCCTTGAAGGTGAATATAGCAAACAAAGAGCCAAAAATTTAGCCAAGAAAAATTTAAAAATTGCACTTAAGTCAACAAAACTAAGGCCGTAACAAGGCTAAAGCTTGAAAGTTAAACTTCAGAGCAAACTGAGACTCAAAAGTTGGCTAAAAATTAGTACTGGTAAGCAATTTGGCAATCGGGACTAAACCAGGCAAAGAAATAACCTTAAGAAACGAGATAAGCAAGTACAAATAAAGGAAGCACAATAGACGCCTCATATTAAAAGGTAAAAATTCATTACATATTACAAATCAAAAAGTTTACAGAATAAAAGAAACAGTCATGAAGCAGGCTCAGAAGATAGTCCAGGCATTGGGATGGGAGCGGACGCTTCACCGGGTTCAATCTCCCTGATTGGGTAGTCCCTTAGCTCTTCGAGAGTCGAAGCACTCGGCTGAACTTCCTGACGGTGCTTAGGTGTAACACTTAAAAGAGACTCTTTCAGGGGCAGAATACCCCGTCGATGTCAAGTAATAATCTGGTAAGACCAGGTATCAATCCACGGGATTTATACCACAATCACCAATCTACTCGGTATCCTAGCTATTTCAGCGGATTAAATAAGGTTGAGATAAAACTACTCTAAAACTAAACTAACCTAACTACAGTGATCCAGACCTCATAACTCTCTTGGAACGAGATGTAATGAACTCAAATTAATAAAGATAACATATTAACAGATGAATGATACGCACACAATTAAGAATTGATCTCACAAACCCAGATTTATCAGTTCCTATCCTAGTTTTCCATTTTCCGCGGTAGTGCTAGTTCCGGGGTTTAGAAACTAAGGGTCCGTAACTTTGTGGGCTTGTCACTTCCCTACGATTTCTAGGATGCCAAACCTGGTAAGACCAACTTATATGAACTCAAGAATTGAAACCTTTCGAAAAACGAAAATAATAAATAATTGTAAAACAACAATCACACATAAATCAACTGTAAAATATTATTAATAAGAGATGAAGAAAGTATAGATGAAACACAAATATGAAACTCAGATGCGATTCAAAACTATTTAACAAATAAAGAAAGAGTTAAAAAATCCCTTACTAAATTGTTAACTGGACTTCGGCTTTCGGCATCAAATCGGTTGAGAAAATTCTCCCTAAATCAGAGTCAAGTTGTAGAAAATAAATTCTTCAAGAAAAATCCTAGCTCTAGAGAGGTGAAAAGAGAATTACAAGATCTCTGGATAAAGAAAACCTAATACAGAAGGTTCTATATATAGTTTAACCCAAATGGGAAACAAAATCCCAAAAATATCCAACTCTTAGCAAATCTGCACAACCCTACACAAATTTTTGTGACCAATACAAGGACTCGTGTGGGTGCTTCTGGCTTCCTCGATGAGTTTTTATCCCATTACCCGAGTTTACCTTGTTACACGACTTCATATGATCTACTCCAAGTCGTGTTATCAATGCCTAGCCTTTACCTATATGAGTTGAACTCCATTACACGAACTCGTGTAGGTCATGCAAACTCGTGTAAGGCTTCTATTTGTCCGTGATCCATTTACATGAATTCAGCACACGTACATGAACTCGTATGCTTCATCAAACTCATCTAGGGCTTCTGTCATCTCACAACTTCTTATTTTTATACCTTTTTGCATAAATTTTGGGAATCCCGACCAAAGTCCTATCCATAAGCTCACAAAGAAAAACACCTATTAACACATCAACGAAATAAGACAAAGTAAAACATCATACGAAACGAATAAAAACATGAACTATACACTGAAAACCATCACAATTTGTTCTAACACTAAAATATTACAAAACATATGAAACACATCAACTAGATATGAAAATGCTACAGAAATCTCACCAAATATATCAGAACAGAGTGAAAATATGAGGTCAAACTCGACCTCATCAATGACGTGACATGTTAAAATGACACGAGGTAGTGTGACCCTACTGCCAAAATTAGGGATGTAAATTTTATGGGTGACATGGTGTGTTAAAATGATATGAGGTCGTGTCACTCCTTACTGCCAAAATAAGGGATATTAAACTTACGGGTGACACAATAATTTATTTTGACATAAGGTCATGTCACCGAGAGCTAAAAATGGGCATATTAAGTTTATAAATGGCACGACGTGTCATTTTAACACAAGGTTGTGTCACCTTTCTATAAAAATTTAGGGAAATAATATATCAAGTGACATAATGTGTTGAATTAACACAAGATCATCTCACCTTATTATTAAAACACGAGGAATTTTTATCAAGGGATACACGGTGTGTTAATTTGATATGAGGTTATGTCACTTATCGGGAAAAATCTATACACAAATTAAATCAAGTGACACGATGTGTCACAAAAGAATCTAATGTTGGATTTTCCTTAAAACCTTCGATCCAATGATGCATACTCTTGTTTTTCCTAACCTGAAATTCATTCTCTTGATATAAACCCTAACTCTCTCTCTTAGCCTTTGTTTCCCCCTTTCTTCTCCAAATATCTCTCAATTTCTTCCTCAAATCACCAAGGTGAGATCCAAGATTATTGCAAGGAAGGAATCTATTACACTTCTCCCTAAACCCTCGCACCAGAACAAAGAAACGGATCCACTAGAACCTTCCTCCAATGAAATAACTATCTCAAGAAGGTACAATTTCTCTTTCATACTGCAGTCTAGAGAGGGAGGTAAATGGTTCCAATCCCTAACTAATATTTCTATTTTACCTTTTCGCACTATTAAATTTCATCAGTTTTATGATGATGGGATTGTGGAAAGTTTTATTAATATGATTAAGAGTATAGGATGGTATGATTTTTTGTGTAATGAAAATAATGCATATAAAGACCTAAATCTAGAATTTTACACGATATTAAAAACCTCTATAAATGCGTGCACCGTAGAAAAAAACTTATTATTCTGGTTGTTTGGCAATGTGTATGAATTAGATACGAAAGCATTAGGTCGAGAAATAAACATAGAGGGTGGCGTGTTTATGTGGCCGAAAGGGGTAAACCCGTGTAAATTCTGGTCTGAGCATAGTTATAGCCTATATAATCTAAAGAATTTAAGGGTACAGGATTTTAACTCGTTTCTACTATTGCTAGTGCATACATTTATTAACTTTAACTTTAGTAGGAAGTCGGAGTCTAATACAATTAATAAGTCGAAACTTCTGATCCTGTGTCGTATCTTGTTAGGCCATCGTCTTCATATGGGGTATTATTTAGCTGTTGTTTTCCTTCAGTCAACTAAAAGAAAACAACTCCGATATTTAAGCCTAGGAGATGTAATGACTAGGATTGCTTAGCAATTTTATAGTCTGGATTGTACTTTTAGCATAGCCCCAATAAAACTAAATGGCATATCACAAGCTATTTACAGTACATTGATAAGACTATACCATTAGTGGTAGCCGAGGTAAGAAGTTCCTAAGCATAGGATAAGCAACCTATAGAGGTGGATGAGGAGGATATTGACTGGACTGATGAGAAGGAGGTTCAAGGGGAAGCAAAAGACCATCCTGGTACAGAAGATGTTGGGCCTGATTCTATACGCCTCGTATTCGAGATGTGCATGCAGGCATGGATAAAGGCTTTTATAGAGAAAATGGAGAATTTAGAGAATTAGGTGTAATGGAAGCACCAATATCATGATTGGAAATAGCAGGACACCAAGTGGAAACACCAAATCAATGATTGTATGGACCCCATAGAGGATTTGACACGCCACCATGGCTACTGATAGGTAAACCTTTCCACCACCCTTTATTCCCTTACTTCCCTTGCACTTTTGAGAGTAAGTGTGGATTTTAAGTTGGGGGTGGAAAGGTTATTTCTCACCTTTGTTCTTATTTTCAATTTTCTATGTGATTTTTTGTGTTTTGCTTTTGTTTGCTTGATGTATTTGTTTTATTGATTTTGCATGATTGTGTGTATTTTTCTTATGTATCTTATCATGTGGTTTTAAACTTGTGTTGAGCTATCCCTGAAGTTAGATCTTAGTGCTTAGCCTTTTTTGGTGAATTTTTTAAATTTGGGACTTTAATGTTGCAAGTAGCCCTTTTATACTATTTGTTGTCACTTCTTGAGTTTGCATCATATACTGAGTTGGAATAATATATTGTATGTAGTTTTTCAACCTTCCACATATGTTTTCGACTTTTGAATTGTGAATATGTGCTATAATAATGGTTGAGTCTCACGGCCAACACTTATACCCCTTTGAACTTAAAGTAAGATTTTGAGCTATAAAGGACTATTTCACTTTGATCCTATTCTTTTTATGGGGTAATCATTCATTATATACTAGATCATAAAACTTAGTGTGTTTTGCACTTAGATTCAATGAATCGAAGTATGTAGAGACCCATAGGAATAATTACATATGCAGGCACTATACACTTTGAAATTTAGCCTTTCTAACCCTGTACATTATTAATTATCCTTAGAAAACCCTTCTTTGAGTTTTATTTGTTTATTTTTCATAGCCACAATACAAGGCATATGGCTTACTGATACAAGCCGATTCCTGTCACTTTTATTTACCATTCGACCCATCCTCTTCTTATTTTAAATCACAATTGGTTAATGTACTTCTTTATCTTATTATTGGGTTATCTCTTGCACCTTCAATCACAACTACATTGTTATTCTTAAGTTAAAAAAAGAAAAAGAAAAAAAGAGAAAGCAAATTTTCTTTATATTGAGGGGCTTGTTCTAAATAAAACTTACTTTACTGGTTTAGAGCATTACAACACCTAAATGCTTGAATTTTTATTTGAATACTTTCAGGGGACTTTATTTCTCGTATTCTTTCCCTTGTGTTACTCTTAAATTCTAATAATTCAGATTTCTTCATTCTCTTATCCAAATGATCTATGGTGCTTATGTGTTAAAATAAGTTACCCTCATCCAAACCTATCTAAAATAAATAGAAAACACATCAGGACCCTAAGGGAACAGACCAAATTATACAATCTTGTGGAAACCATTAGAACTACAATAAAACTTTAGAAACCTCACAGAAAAGCCAGGAAACTGAAACAAACTATAGAAAACCGAAAATAATGTATAAACAAAAACAAAGCATCCAAATTGCATGAAAATAACACTAAGTGATCCAATATTATAACTGAAAGATAAGTTCAGAGCAGACCTTATTAGTAGCCTTTACCATAATTATTGCAATCTCTTACAATTAAAGGGAAATAGTACCCTTGCCTCCTTAGTAGCCATCTTATCTTAATTCACGCTTGGTGATCCATATAGTAATATTAATAGACTAGTCTCATTAATTTATGGCTTTTGGTATACCTAAAAATCTTATGAGTAAACCATTATATCCTTTTTTATTAATAACATTTGAAAAACATATAGTGTTTTGCTCTTATTCTTATATAATATGGAACCTTTTGAATGGCTCCTTGAGGTACTTTATTAATGGGTCCCTTTAATAATTTATTAAGTGACAAGCAATGTTAAAGGAGTAACACTAGCCTATATCCAAAATGACTTGGGGTTCTATTTTTTTTTATTAAATCCTATTGGTGTAACCTAGGTTATAGTCATTAATGCTATAATGTTTATTTTACTAATGGCAATTACATAAATATACATTTCTTGTGTTATACGATTAAAGGAAGTTTAATCTATTTATTACTAGTCTTATGCTATAGATTAAATAGAGTATTTTTTTATTAAATTTGGTTTATCTTACTAATATGAGGCATTGGTTTGTGAGATAATAAGCTTGAAAGATTATAATCATAAAATGCATCTGCTCTAGCCATAGGAATAGAAAGAACCAAAGACTTTTATACTTATTGACTATATGGTAGCATCTAACTATGCATAGTAATGATATATAGTCAGAAGTATAGATAGATATTGTCCCCACATGGTACTTGATAGTTCCATATGAGAAACACAATATGGTTTTGTCATAATGGGTATCTCCCGGGTAGGTCTCAATTTATCCTCAAACTTGAGATTATTATTATTAGGGATGAACCTATCCTAATAGTTCATCAGGTGTAGTGGAAGTTATCGATTAAAATTTTAGAATATGGCCTATAGGTCCCGAGTACTACTGATCTAGCAGATCTGATATAAAAAGGTGAAATTGAGAGCAAAAGAAACATAATTAAATATAAAGATCAGGATAGGAACTTACAAATTATTTCTTTTCTATAGATCACTACAGAAATCCAAAGGGGTATCACCGTAGTTATATGCATGAACAAATGTCAACTACAGACTAGTGCTAGTGAGGTTTGAATATGAAGAATGCACTAATTAATTCTCTTTGACTTAATTTAATACCTAATGTGTACTTTAAGTTTTGAAATAAGCTGTATTTAAGATTGTTTTAAATAGACTATTAAGGAATAAAAGCTAAATACATGCAAAAGCTAAAAATCAATAAAGGATGAGGGTATTAATTGAGAGAAAATCAAAGTTTATAAATGTTTAAAAAGGGGAGAGTGGTATGGAGCATAAAATGCAACCACTATAAAATAGAAAAAGCATAAGACTTTGATTCTTTCAAATTATATCCAAGAGTGGTAAAACAAGAGGTAAAAGGTGAGAGGTGATATAGAGCATAAAATGCAATCACGTTGAGTGTAGAAGCCTAGATTACCAAAAAATGCCTTAAGACTAAAAGCTAAATGCACGTGTGCTAAAATTTGTCCTAAAAATCTATCTATCTATCTTGCATGTAGGATTGTGAATCAAGGTATTGAGTTAGTAGTAGATGTGTAATTGATGCTCTAAGATATTTTCATGCTACACATGTGCACATTACACTTACTACGTGGACATCATTTCTTCAGACTAAGGGTGTATTATTTATATGACCCTTAAAGCCATTTATATTATTTTTAGTCTGGGGCATGTCATATACATGACTCTTAAAATCATTTCTCTCATATTTAATTCGGGGCACAGACTGTTCTGATAGGCGTTTGGCAGTCGTTAGAAACTACTACCAAAATGCTCAATTAGGGCAGTGTACCCTTGGTTGTTAAGTAATAATTCTGGTCGCACAGTCCCGGTATCGATCCCAAAGGAAAGTACCCAAAAGTACGAAATTACTAGGGTTCCTAGCATATTTGATCGAATAATAAATTGAATTGTTAAAAGCTGAAAATTAAACCTAAATTAATGTATACAATGATCTTTCTCCTATCTTGATTTGTACCAACTTCTATTAATTTCCTAACGTTGTTTATCCGACTTTTGAATGAATAATGGGGATGGCACTTACGCAGCAATTCAATCAATTAAAGATGACTCAATTGCAAACACTAATTCAAGAAAATAAGAAAAAAAATTATAACGTATCCACAGATCTCAGTTAAGCTTTAGTTCGTTAAAACCTTTTTTGAAGGTGAACTAGTTCTAGAGGCTCAGAAACTACTGACTCATAACTTTCACAGAGTTTTTAGCTCCAATGATTTCCTAGGGTTTATTCTAGGTAAAGCCACGTATATGTGTCTCACTAATCGATACGGGTCTCACGAGGCTATATTCGTAGTCACAAAATAGGTAATAAGATTTACAATCAAAAACCCTAAATAATCAATCAACTCTTACGGAAGCGATGGAAAGATTTAATGACATATAATCAAACAAGGGTGTTGAAGAGTCAACTAATTAACAATGAAAAGAAAATAATAAAGCTTATTACAATCAACTGAAAACTGTATTCTAAGGTAGCCTTGAATAAAGATGAACGCTATAGAAAACTTGATCCGCAGAAAGTAATTTCAAACGGGAAAGTCAATAATGATAAACAAAATCCTTAATTAAAGAACAAATTGGCATACAAAACCTCTTAGGGAGTTATGCGCTCTACGAGAGTTCAGAGTCGTCGAAAAGATCACCTAAAATCATTATAACTAAGTTATATATATATGTTCTCTAAACAAATAAAAGATCCCCAAAACAAACGGGGTCAAATACGAGTAAAAATTGTGAAATTAGGTGTCTCGAGTACTCAACGAGTAGCCTTGGTACTCATTGAGTAAGTTTCTCGAGTAAGTCTACTTCCTGGAAAATCCTCTCGTACTCGTTGAGTAAGTGTCTCGAGTAAGGTCTTTGGAACTCAAAAATCAAGCTACTTGTTGAGTACATTGGTCAAGTAACCCTTCTGGAAGTCTGGCTATATGCTACTCAACGAGTAAGGCACAGTACTCGACGAGTAGCCTTCTAATTTGGGCAGCTTCTTCACTTTGGCTTCTTTTCTCCATAACTTTTTCATCCAATCTCCAATTATACTGATGTTAGATTCGTTGTAAAGCTCGTAGCAAGAACTCCATTCTTCCTTTGATACCCATCTCCAAAATACGCCTCTAACAGCCTCAAAATTTTGTCCAAACCGGGAACTAAGCTCCAATAAATATTTGGAAGGATTTATAAATTAAGTAGACATTCCCAAAAATGTTTGTGCTTTTGAATAATTGGAACCCATCCCGCACTTATATCAGACTAGTTGCTTTGTTTATTATGATTTTATTATTAATATTATTATCATTTATTTAAGTGACCAATTCCCATTAAGAATAATAGCATATTACCATAATTGAAAAATTGAAGTTCAAAACCAGATTTAAATTCAGAATAAAGGAGAGGATGGGTTGAAAGGGAAAGTTAGAGTGAAGGGTATTGGTTTGTATCTTTAAGGCTCACGCTTTGTAATGTGGATCTGAAGAAAAATTGTCTTAAGCTCAAAACGGGTTTCCTACGGGCTAATTAGTGATTGTGGGTTAGAAATGTTTAAGTAAAGAAACGTGTTGTGTGTGCATATGTGGTCAATACTAAGGGTCTCCATATATTAAGCCCACGATGCCAAGTGCAAAACACACATCAAGTTCTGTGTTCTAGCGTACCATGTATGATTATCCCTCACAATAAATAAGAATCGATGTGAAGTGGTCCTTTTTTGCTCAAAAATCCTTACTTTAAGCATAAAAGAGAGTTAAAATGTGCTTGGTTGTTTTTACTCTTCCTATGTTCCTAGCCACTATCATGGTTCAAACACAAAAATATAAGCAAAAGTTCAAACCACTATATGCAAACCATCCTATTGTTTTCATACATCAAACAATACTTGGACTGACTAAGCGAACATAAATAGGCTAATCACCGATATCAGTATTCTAGAATCCAAAATCACAGATTCAAAAGACTAAGCACAAAAACTTAGTTTCGGGGGTAGCTAAGTACAATTGATAAGCTAACAACAGAATTATCCAACAAGCATTATGGCATTTTACAAACACGCAAGCATGCAACATATATTAAAGCAAAGGAATTCAATTCAACCCAGATCAACAATAGAATTGAATCCTGACTTAACACAGAAAACTAAACACAAACCTAGCATGCCAAAATAGAAAATAAAACTAAAATAAAACAGACTCAAAGCATGCAATTTACACTCTGCACTTAGATTTCACTTACTTCAAAAAGTGCAATGAAAGATAGTACAAAATAAGTGTAAGGCGTATAAAAGACAAAGGGAAGAGGACTCACAGATCGGACCCCAATGGGGGTCGTGGTGAAGGATAAGGAGAATTTGACGGTGGATATAGAGATAGTGGGTAGTTCTAACTGTACTCATTGCAATACAGCATCACAAATGCTTCCAAGTTATGGATGCGATGGTCGAAAGACTGCATCCACTGTTCTTGTCTGTCAAAGAAAGCTTCTATTGAAGATGCCCACTGAACCTATTGGAGCTGCATCTACTCTAACCACTGAATAATCTCATATGTGAAATCTGCGGGTGTGTGCTCCTCAGATGCAACTAGTATCTCAGATGTATCTATATCATGTGGGTCCTCGTTGTCCTCATCCGAATCCTCTATCGGACCCATTAACTTCCTTCTCCTGGTCTTGAATCCCATGTAACACTAAAAGGAGCACTATCCATACTCCTTACCGTTAGCTGTAAAGGTGGAATGCCCTGTAGGTCACCGTAACAATCTACACCACAAAGGTGCTTAGAAAATAATGTAATGATATGACCTAGGCCAAGAGCATTCCTAATATATTTTGACCTGTGGCTTAAAGTGTCTATTAAGAAGGACCCAAAATTAAGCAAATACCCATGCTTAGCATGGAATGGCACTAAGAGGTCTATCGTGCTCACCCGGTTATCCATAAGTTTCCCTTGCATATTCCAGCAGGAGAATCTATGTAACAATCAAGGGGCTTACTCCTAATGGCTGCCGTGTTTCCAGCTCGACTATGATACGACCCTTTACCTATTACCTCATGCCATGTAATATCTTCAGACATACCAGTCGGTTATTGCATAATGGCCTCACCTTGACAACCTAAGAAATTATTTATCACTACCATATCCTTGGTGTATGGTCTACCGAATAATCTAAATGATAGGCTAGACTTCTTGGGGTTTGTATCCGAATCAGATTGCAATGCTATAAAGAATTCATGAACTAATGAATGGTAAACTGACTCCCTATCCCATGCTAAGTGTTCCCATCCCAATGTTTGCAACAAATTATTGAAGTCGTCAAATACTATGGATGCCCGGAGTATCTCAGTATCAAATAATTTAAGAGGTAAGATAGGTAACTTAGCTTTATAATACTTCACTTCACTCACCCGCAGGAGAGGAAATGGGATTTTTATAGCTCGCGAGTGGTGAGTTATTGGCGGTATCCTTGGATTTGGTTGAGATGCATCCAGCTTGTAAGGTGGATCCACTTGATTTCCTGTCCCTCTTCTTACAGCACGCTTGAGTCTGCAAATAAAACAAAATTAGAACATAAAACTTAAACGAAAACAGAATAAAGCATAAGGAAATTAAATACCAACAACTAAATTTGAAACACCTAACATATGGGAGAAGAAAAAATAGTCCACTATTAGACAGAATGCTAACTCAATATGTCAATCATAATGTATGTGCAATAAGAAAGACTAGCAATCATTGGTCATATGCTGAAAATAATGTGATGTACTCCCACGTAGTGTCATTTGCAAAATGCAGTGTGCATGTTATACCTCACAGATGGAAGCACCATACTGATATGAAAATAATGAATGTAACAATGCAACACCCTAAAGCAATTGGAAAGTCCAGAACAGCCAATGCAATTAAATATAGTCACTTCCCCTAGCCAAGAATCTTCCTAGCAATGATATAAGTCAAAATAGTTCCTTAGCAGCATATCCCCATGACAACATTACTTCATTATCTCATTATACTCCAACCAGGTGTTAAAAAAATGGTTTTCTTAAGTGGGGTGACAGTACAGATCACAGAATCAAGCAAAGCCTTAATAATGCAGGTCATTCCTATTCGAATAACTTATCAAAGCAAACATGGTATACGACTAACAAATAGCAGTTCACTTAGACTTAGCTCAAAATATCAAGTATCATCCCAGGCAGATTTCAATTGCATTTCAGAAATATAAAACCCAAATCTCCAAAAACCAAAATCAAATGAGAGCTTATGTTTTCGACTCAAAAACACCCACATGAACTTGGGGTTTCGAAACTCAAATTAGTAATTGACTAAAGGAGAATGAGTAGCAACATACCTTGGCCCCATGTTAGAATCTAGATTAGAAAAATCCAAATGTGGAACTTGTGCAATTTGAAAGTAAAGCCCGAAATAGAGGAAGAGAGAGAGAGAGAGAGAGAGAGAAAGAAAAAGAAGAAATATAAGAAGAAGAATGGAGAAGAAGAGGAAGTCGTTAGTGGTGGAGGAATAAGGAAGAAGAGAATCGTGAAAGAGAGATAGGAAAGAGGGAAAAGAAAAGAAAAAGTGATTTAAAATAATTAAAAGAGCTGTCATTATTCAATTTGATTTTTTACTTTTTTGTTTTTTTATTTATTTGTCAATACTCATCGAGTACAGGATAGTACTCGACTAGTACACCTACTGCCTGATTTCCAGTAGGGTTAATTAAAGGAGTACTCGACGAGTATTCCGTCGATTAACCTCCTAGATGAGTTCAAGTAGGGTTACTCGAAGGAGTACTAGATGAGTACTCCGTCGAGTAAGCCTACTTGATCCAATTAAACAAAATTAAGAAAAAGTAAAATAAGAATAAAACTAAAAAATATAAGAACAAATAAAATGCTCAAATTAGATAGTCGATCATTGGTTTGATGTTGCAAGAAAATTACTTCCCTGGCAACGGTGCTAAAAACTTGATAAGTGTTTGGCAGTGGTTAGAAACTACTAGCAAACTGCTCAACGAGGACAGTGTACCCATCGTTGTGAAGTAATTATTCTGGTCTCACATTTCAGGTATCGATCCCATAGAAAAATACCTACAAGGGACAAATTACTAGGGTTCCTAATGTGTTTGAGCGAATAATAAATTGAATTGTTAAAAACTAAAAATTAAACCTAAATTAACGTATACAATAACCATTCTCCAATCTTGATTTGTACCAACTTCAATTAATTTCTCTAAGGCTATTTATCTGACTTCTGAACGAATAATGGGGATGGCAGTTACATAGAAATTCAATCAATTAAAGAGGACACAATTGTAAACCCTAATTCAAGCAAATATAAAAACAATTATAGCGTATCCACAGATCTCAGTTAAGTTCCAGTTCGCTAAAACCTTTTTCAGAGGTGAACTAGTTCTAGAGGCTCAGAAACTACTGACTCGTAAATTTCACAGAGTTGTCAGCTCCAATGATTTCTTAGGGTTTATTCTAGGTAAAGCCACTTGTATGTGCCAGACTAATTGATATGGATCTCATGAGGCTATAATCGCAGTCACAAAATAGGTAATAAAGATTCAAAATCAAAAACCCTAAATAATCAATCAACTCTTATAGAAGCGATGGAAAGATTTACTGACATATAATCAAACAAGGGTGGCGAAAAGTCAACTCATTAACAATCAAAAGAAAATAAGAAAACTTATTCCAATCAACTGAAAATTGTATTCAAAGGTAGCCTTGAATGAAGATGAACGCTATAGAAAACTTGATCCGCAAAAATTAATCGCAAATGGAAAAGTCAATAACCATAAACAAAATCCTTAATCTAAGAACAAATTGGCATACAAAACCTCTCGGGGAGTTATGCACTCTTTGAGAGTTCAAAGTCGTCGAAAAGATCACCAAAAATCATTATAAATAAACTATATAAATGTTCTCTACACAAATAAAAGATCCTTAAAATAAATGGGGTCAAACACGAGTAAAAATAGTGAAATTGGGGTTTAAAAATCAGAAAATAGAAATCTGGCCCCCAAGAGTACTCGATGAGTAGCCCTGGTACTCGTCGAGTAGGTGGCTCGAGTAAGTCTACTGCCTGGAAAATCCTCTCGTACTCATCGAGAAAGTGTCTCGAGTAAGGTCCTTAGAACTCCAAAATCAAGCTACTCGTCAAGTAAATTGGTCAAGTAACCCTTCTAGAAGTCTGGCTACATGCTACCTGACGAGTAAGGCACAGTACTCGTCGAGTAGCCTTTTATTTTGGGTAGCTTCTTCACTTTGACTTCTTTTCATCGTAACTTTTTCGTCCTATCTCCGATTATACTAATCTTGGATCCATTGGAAAGCTCGTGGCATGAACTCTATCTTTCCTTTGATGCCCATCTCCTAAATCCACCTCTATTTGCCTCGAAATCCAGTCTAAAGATTTGAACACTTTCTTGCACCTAGTTCAAACTCCAAT
>CAOJCR011445889.1:0-13203 GCA_948330485.1 Euphorbia neoarborescens | reverse complement strand
CAGGGAACAAGGTGGCTAATGCACTGTCCCGACTGCATGAGGATAGGGGTCACATATTGGCCATATCTGACTTGCAACCAACTTGGCTGGAGGAATTAATTTCCTCATATGAAGGAGATTAGGAATAAGCCCTGCTCGTCCAACGACTCACCATCCAACCAACAACTGACAGCAAATACACCTACCAGAATGGGATTATAAAGCATAAGGGGAGGATCTATGTAGGCACCAAAGGGGAGTTGAGGCAAAGGATAATGGAGACAGCACACAATACAGCCTTAGGAGGGCACTCAGGGGTTAAGGTCACCTTAACCAAGACACAACAACACTTTACATGGCCTAAGATGCTTAAAGATGTCATTTCATGGGTAGCAAACTGCTATGTGTGCCTCATATGCAAGCCTGACCTCTCAGCCTACCCTGGTTTGCTGCAGCCTCTGGACATTCCCCAAGGAATGTGGACTGACATAGCTATAGATTTTATAGAAGGCCTGCCCAAGTCACAAGGGTATGATAGCATTGTAGTAGTGGTTGACAGGTTCAGCAAACAAGGGCACTTCTTGGCCTCACCCGCCCATTCACAGCCAAAACGGTGGCTCAAGTCTTCATAGACAATATACACAAGCTCCATGGCACGCCAACATCCATAGTTTCAGATAGAGATCACATATTCACAAGAACATTCTGGAGGGAGCTTATGAAGCTGATGGGGACCAAACTCAAGTTCAGCAGTTCTTACCACCCTCAAACAAATGGCCAGTCAGAAAGACTTAACGTGCTTAGAAAATGATCTTAGGAGCATGTGTTTTCTAAAACCAAAGACCTGGAAAAATTGGCTTGGTTTGGCAGAATAATGGTATAACACAAGCTTCCACAGTTCCTTGGGCATGACACCTTATGAGGTAGTGTATGGAGTCAAGCCACGTTTGCTTGCCATCCCACGTACCCCTACTAATGTCAACGTAGTGGGATAAATGCTGACCACTAGGGAACAACACTCCAACATGCTCAAGGAAAGACTAGCCTATGCTTAGAACCGCATGAAACAAATGGCTGATAAGAAGAGGTCAGAAAGAGAGTTTGAAGAAGGCAGCTGGGTCTACCTGAAGCTACAACAACATAGACAAGTCACAACAGGCAGGAACTTCCCAAATAAACCCTTTGCCAAATATTATGGGCCATTCAAGGTTCTACAAAGAATAGGAAAAGTGGCATACAAGCTACAACTACTAGTGGAGTGCAGGGTAAACATGTCTTCCATGTGTCCCTCCTTAAAAAGAAATCAGACCTCAGAAGGTCATTAACACAAGGCATGTCAACATAGCCAGACAGAACACAAAGCAGTTGCTGATTGGATGGGAAGGACAGTCTGCAATTGACTCAACTTGGGAGAATGAAGCAACTATCAAACAGCAATTTCCAGACTTTTATCATTCTTGGGGACAAGAATGTGCTCAAGGGGAAAGCATTGTCACATATCAGAGTAAGAGCAAGGGCAGTAGCAAATAAGCAAGAGAAAAAGGAAAGCAACCAGGTTCTATTCTTACAGTTATAAGTTAGTTATGTTAGTTGTTGGGCTAAATAATTGTATGCAATAGTATTAAATAGTAGAGTAGCAGAAAATATTGAAGGACAAATTAGTTAAACTAATTTGTCTTGTACTGTAACCATAATACTAAGGATAATATCAGTGACTAGAACAAAATGATAAGGACATCCACTTATCCCTCTGTGCTAATATTTTCTGCTACTCTACTATTTAATATCTAGCTACTCTACTACTACATACAATTATTTAGCTCAACAACTAAAGAGAGAGCATTCTGGAGCTCCAAATTAGTTATTCAACAATGTTAAAGAGAGAGCATTGAATGCTCAACAACGTAATTCTTATTACGTCAATTCTTTTACACTAAAACTCATTCAAATCTTTCCGAATAGTATAAATGGACCTTATGTTCCTAGGAAATGCTTAAACATCTTGAGCATCACATTACACAACCTAACATTTGCAAAGTTCTTGAGAATGCTATCTCTTCTTTGGTAGTTAGAGCTTGAGATATCATAATAATATCCAATGCCAAAACAATCACTGTTAACAACTTCTATGGAACAAAATTTAGATAACTAAAAACTTGCAATTACATTTGAAAGATCTGGTGCACTAATTCTTACTATTTCAGTTAAGCAACGAAAACTTTTACGTCTTCATCCTTGATTAGATGACAGTGCATTCATTGCAAGGGTTATCGTTCTTTTCACACATTGTGGCGGAGATTGAGCCCTTCCCTTTAAAATCTAACTAGTTTAATTAAGATTCCCTAATTAGTAATCTGATTCCTAACAGTACTTTTACCTTAATATGTCTTGTTATTCATTAATTCTTTTTGTGCATGCTCTTCAGGTCAGAATTTGCTCGTCTGAACTTCCATGGATTTTACACTGTAGTATTGGAGAAGGACGATGTACTTTTGTCTGTAGCATCCATCAGGTAGCATTGTATGACATTTCATAATTTGGATCACATATGGCAGTTTTAGTTGATTCCTTCAATAATTATGCAAGAGTGTCACTATTGTCTGCTGCTGGAACTTAAAATTTTCTGAAATGTATGTTGACCTGTTTTACTTGTTTAGGAACTAGATTCTCTTTTATGATACATTCTTTATCTTGAAACATCAAAGATTCCAAATGCTACGTGGTAAATAATAAATGATTTGCTATTCATTATTGGAATTATTGTTGAAAGGGTTTTTTTTTAAAATTTTTTTTTTTTACGGATAAGGTCATGGATTTGAAATTGAAAAACATAATAGTGAAACATCATTTGAATTTCTAGAGAACAAACATGATGCGAACTTCCCATATAGGAAGAAGCCCGGATCTCCTATCTTTGAAAGATTCAACGAAAGGCAAATATTATAAGGTCGTGTAACTGTTAAGAAAGATCAGGGACAAGTAGTGGTTCTCAAGAGTCACGAGTTGTACTATTGGATGTGCTACATTGTATTTTATTTTTTCCGCTTGCTTCTCATGTGAGAATTCATTATGAAGTGCTTAACATTTTTACCTCCTTTCTTTAACATTGCTGGAATTCAAAAAGAAAAAAAATGAGCTAAATATAAACTAAACCTTTTCAGGCTAGAATTCATTCAATACAGAATCTCATCAGAGATAAAATCTCTAAGAATCCTCATGAAGCTTGAGTACCCTTTGTATCTCTTGTAAATAGCAATTCCTTATTCTCTGTGGGGATATGGTTCAAGTACCAGTTAGTAATGGGTTTTCATTAAACAATTGTGCCTAGGTTCAGATGAAGTACTTCTTCAACAAGCTTACTTGGTAGGTCTATGATTGAAAAAGCGTGATCCAGTAATTTGTAATTTGTTAAGACCATTCTTATGATGTGTGATTTGCTAGAAACTAGATATTCCTCAATGCAAGTGGCATGCGATTGTCTTCCCCCACTCTGCCATTGACAAGTTCTTTACTGCTCTAGTATATTACGAGAATGCCATTATTGCTAAGTTTTGAAATTCCTATTTGGATCTGATTTATATCTACCTGTGTTTTATTATCCTTGGAATAAAAGAAGATTATATGCTCTATTTGTATTTTTTTGAGTGCTTATTTATTACCAAAGATCCTACTGCACTCGGTAGGTTGCTGGATGATTCTAATAAGTTGCACTTTCCATTAGCTTCCCATGTGACCACCAATTCCTTTTTTTCTTTTAACAATTTGGAGGAGGTGCTGGGGTTCGAACCCAAGTCACTTGAGAATGTTATTCATCCCTCTGTGGAGAAATTAAGAAGGTGAAAGAGGGTTAATGATTTTATTCATGTAGTTGTCCTGTTTAACACTATGACACAGTATGAAGTAACGATTATCTTTGGCTTTCTGCATTGTTTTGTTTATAATTCTATGTAATGCCTAATGTATGATGCAAAAGTAGACACAATGATTTTAAGGGTTTTGTAAAAGTATGTTTACTTTGAGGTTACTGAAACTATTGCAAATTTAGTGTGATAGCATTTTGGCCAGTTTTTTGACTAGAAAATATCAATTTTGATTAGAAATTTTGAATGGACTACTAGTCAGTAAGCTAATGCAAAATTTGTGGCACTCTGTTTCTATAGCTTTGTATTGTGATTTTTACATCTTCTTCTTTCAGGATATTAAATAGAGTATATCACTGGTTTTGCATTATTACTGCTCACTGATCTTTCATTATCCATTGCTTTAATGGGAGTATTTGCTTTGGTGGCTGAGATTCATGCTTTAAGCTTCATGATTCTTCACCCGAAAAAAAAAAGAAAACCCCCTCAAATTAACAGAAAAAGAAACTCAAAGTTTGAATCCTATTTTGTACCAAAATGAACATTGTATATTCTGAACTCCCTTTTATTGACCATGGACAACAAAGTTTATCATCTCAATCTGAATATGCGGCAGCAAAGTCCTCAATCTCCAAACCCTTTCTCTCCCTTCCTTTTGTAACTGAGATCATAATTAGATGTTGGCAGACTACTTATCTTCACTTGATCCATAAAATGCTAGTGTACATAGTCTGCTACGAATAGTTATGTAATAATTGATGTTTGTTTTGCCATAGAAAATTCTAATTTCAGGTCTTTGTGGTGCAAATGACAATGTTTTGGTACTGACCATCTCCTTTCTTCTGCTACCCCATATGCCGCTTCTCCTAAACTGACTTGAATTATCATTACAAATTACTTTCAGCCCATGGGTCACAGTTGCTTGTACCCTAATTACCTGTGAAACCCTGAACTCCATTAGGTAATTACTGAATTGCCCTATCATTTCTTTGCACCACTTCCACCTCTAACGTTGCATCTGCTACTGTTTTCTGTGACCTATCAATTAGAAGCTGCACCAATGTTGGTCAAAATCTGTCAGGCCCTCTTAACTCACTTCTGCTGTGGTAATATTCCTGCAACATTTGACAAACTTGATTTATATAAACAGAACTATAGAATCTTGGATGAAGAACAACTGCAAACTGTAGTTATTTTTCTTTGGCATAGCCACAGAAGTCATCAAAGATCTTATCTCTGTTGTGAAGATGTACAACGAAGTGTTGAACTAATGACTTCCACCTACAAATATTTGTAGATTTAATCAGCTAAACCCCTTGTTGGAGTGCATCGCCAAATACTTGGACATAGTAACCTAACCATCTCAGTCTACAAAGACCTAGCTGCTTGTTCCTACTTGCTATCTATCAACCACTAGCTTTAATATGGTAACCAATTTAAGGTAAAGCCCTAATGTCAAAATATTTGAGCTCTTGTTGAAGGAATCAATAGCAATCCCATTCAATTTTGAGGCTATGGCTCCTGTGGAACTTGAAACGTTTTGTAATTAGAATTCATAATGTGGCTTAGTGGAACACATGAAGAAACCCAAGAGATGACATAGAAAGCCCTTGTAATCTGAAAATCACATAGTTAGATTAAAGCCGATGTGATTTGTTTTTAGGCTTATTGTTTATTTGCTAAATTTGTAGCTTGGACTATCATATCATTCCAAGTACTACCATCTTCATAAGTTTCTATCTATATTGGGCCTATGGTTCTCTCTTGCAAGTTGCGATTCAAATGGAACCCTAATCTTGTTCTCATGCATATGATTATGGAATGGGTACAAGTTATGCTACTGAACCTATCTGGCCACCACTATAAATCTTGAAAATTACTTGCGAATGTCTCAAGGTGATAGCGCACTAGAAATTAGACAAAAAAAGTGCTTCCATCCATACAGAAGCAGCTGAAAGTAATTTTTTTTGTTTGGAAATTGTGTTGCATGAAAAATACCTAACGTTGCATGTTTGTAACAAACAATAGAAAAATGAGCATTGATTGTAATGTTAATATCTAGATCTTAATGCTTATTACAAACAATAGCAAAAGAAAGATATTCAAATGAAATAAAAAAAATTCTATTTGCAAAGCAACAACAAATATTGGCTTTGCTTTAAGGTACTTGAATGATGTGTATATTTTCATGCACAAGGGATATTGGAATGATAAGGCAATATGAAATCATTGTTTCACTCTTTATGGGTATGAGTAACACTTTTAAACAGCAGTGTCTGTTATAGATGTTATGAACTGTTTCAATCAATTGCTAAATGCCATATTTCCCTTTGCAATTGGTTGAAATGACAGCATATCTGCCATTTTTACCATTTCGTGTACTTGGTAATTGTCTGTGATAGTTGCTATGAATCGTTTCGATTAATTATTGAATATCATGTCAACATTTACAGTTGGTTCGTCATAGGTGAAACGACGACGTATTGTCCATTATTACTTTTGATGTAATAATTAAATATGTTCCCTCTTGTGATTGGTTAGTCAAAAAACTTATTAGTTGTAGTTGCCACTATTATTGTTGCAATTAATTGGTAACCTCTATAATGGTTGTTATCCATGTAAAACATTGTTTCGGGTGTCGGTTGTTTGGCATTTTCTTTTTGTCCAATCTACTTTTTAGGGTTTTATTCCTTAGTTTTTGGTGACGATTAAAAGCTGAATTTCTTCATTTGTACATTTTCTTTCTCATTGCAGACGTATTCGGTGTTATCTTTTAAAAAATAAGAGGACAATTAAAAGATTTATTGACAATGAAACCAACTTCCTATTTTTATTTGCTATTTTGTTACAAGCCTCTATAATATTCCTTTTGGGGCGATATTGGGGATTTTCAGTTATACATTATTGTTATATTATTAAATATTCCCTTAGGTTATATAAATGAATATTGAATATTTTCATAACTTCATATTTTTCTTGAATAAAAAAAATTACAATTTTATTTTAACTAGATTTGCATCCATTTTGTTCAATTGTTTAAAAGATTCACCATAGGAGTTTCTATTTCGATTCTTGTTCGTGAAAGTGTTTCGAATTCTAATACAAATTTTTTGTTACAGTTGTCGACAAACATACTTTTTTTATTATATTTGAAAAATGAATTTTAGATATGCTTACAGATTTGTTGGGAGCTGAAACACATGGATAAACTTTAGCTTTAGATTTTTATTGACAGCCAAGGAAAGCAGGGGAGCGTTACAGAAAGGAAATTCTTGGACCACAGATATTAAACCCACAATTTGTATGGGCAACTGCAATTTCTTTCCTTACTGGCATAATTGAACATTCTGTAACAGCTGATGCGTCCTGCTGTTTCTCTTGTTACTAGTATATCACAGGGGGCATCACAGTGTATATTTTGTTGATCTCACAACTATCTGTTGAACATATGGTGATATTGGAGAAACTGTTCTCATAACAAGACTGTCCTTTTTGCTGCTGTTTTACTTTGTTCACTTTGTCTCATGCCAAATTCCTATTATTTGCCTGTATTTGGCAGTCCTAATCTTATTGTGTTGTCACTCTTTCTGCAGCAGACAACCAATCATATATTGACTGCCTGTCTTCTCTTCATCTGTCTTGGGTCATCCCTCTTTATTCATATTTGTAGCCTTAGTTACAGCGGGATTCTCACTCAACTTTTCAAGTTTTTGCAGTAGATTTCTGTATCAGTGTTTTGAAAAATACATGTCTGTGCGAGGTTCTGCAAAATTCACATGACCTAAGTATCATACTGTTCAATCATGCTCTATCATAACTAGTACCCTAGTTGCTGACATGACTAGAAGTACAGAGGCAACTCAACTTAATTTGAATCGAACTTATTAGATAAACAAAAGAGGCACAATTTATCAGTGACAATGAATTGTTATGTTAATAAAATTGGAACTGTAATGCAATATCTAAAATATTGATCATTGCTATTAGTATGGTTGAAAACATTGTAAAGCATAATTTCCTATATTGCTATTTACCATTGCGCTTTACTCCTTTTGAGCCTTTCATGTGATTATTTGGAAGGTTTTTGTTGTCAACCACTAATTTTACAAATATTGACAGTTTTAGATCTGCCAAATTTTCATAGTTTTTTAGGGAGGGATTGTTGTGGATTGGTTTTTGATGTTGGTCCTTTTTACTTGGAAAAGGGAAAGTTCATACTGCATTCTGTTGAAAGAGTAGATACAAATTTAAGTTTTCAGACATGTCAAGTTTTCCCAGCGTTCTACTCTTGTTCATGTGCGAAGTCATTAAGAAATTTGATTTACATTTGTAAACTTCCTGTTGTGTAACTTGATGCTAACTTCAAGCATCACTTGTTTGCAGAATACATGGGGTGACAGTTGCAGAGTTGCCTCTTATTGCAACTTGTAGTAAATACCGCCGCCAGGGAATGTGTCGTCGCCTTATCACGGCTATAGAGGAGGTATAGTACTATCTTATAACTGTGCTTGGACATTTCATTTTATTGTTTGTGTTTAATTTTACTAAGATATCATAAAACTATTGCCGAAAATTATGTTTAGACTTTCATTTGTTTCCGGTGTTTAAGTTTGCATTGTAGCTTGTATAATTAGTTTTTCTGTTATTCATGAGTTGGATTTCACAAATAAATTTGAAGCAAGTGAAAACTCTTAAATCTGAAAATTGCTGGGATGCCTGACTGCTTCCGCACACTTGTTTTTCTATTCAGCTTCTATTTGGTCATGTTCAAATTCCTAGATGAAATATTCAATCCAATTGCATTTATTTAAATATATGGAAGGAAGTTTCTAACCCTGTCTGGTGTCATAATGATTCTGTGTATTTGTCCATCCTTTCTCCTTGCTCTCGTCTGTTTTATTGGTTTTTATCGCATTTCCTGATCAGCAGCCACTGTATTTCTGCTTAATTCATGTTGATTTTGCTTGTTTTTTGGAGAGCCCCATCTCTGATTTATATTTTCCTTTGACCAAATTGCTGCAGATGTTAATCTCTTTGAAGGTGGAAAAGCTGGTTATATCTGCTATACCAGATTTAGCAGAAACATGGACAGAGGGTTTCGGTTTCCAACCTGTGAGTGGCGATGAAAAGCAAAGTCTGAACAAGATCAACCTGATGGTGTTCCCCGGAGCAATCTGGTTAAAGAAAACATTATATAACACAAACAAGGCACAAACACAATTGGGTAAGGGATATTTTTCCTCTAATACCAAAAAAGTGAGTCCATCTTCCATTTAAATGAATTTAGAATGCAACTAAAGCCGTTAAATGGATTAGAAATGGGCGAGACTGCACCCTTAGTTGAAGCGGGGAAGCACGCCGTTGACTCCTTGAGGCAATCTGACAGAAGCTGGTCAATCGATGACACAAGTGACGAAAAGGAAGTCAAAGTCGATGCAAGCTATGATCTAGAAAAATCAAACAATGTTGCTGAAAGGGAAATAACGGATAATGTTGAAAAAAACACAACTAAATCGGGTATTTCTTGCGGCGGAGAGGCTAATGTTTTCTCGGTTGGGTCAAATGGAGATGTTGGTAATTTGATAGTTGAACGGCAAGATGATAATTTGCAGGATCAATTTTCAAAGATGTCCTGCGAAAAGGAAGCAGAATTAGGAAGAAGCCAGGCTGAAATGGCTTGCAATATGCCTAAGCAGCAGCTAGTGTTTGAGATGATTGAAAAGGAGAACTGAAATTTGGAATTTTTGGCAAGTTAGTTATTTCTATTGCTTGCTAGTGTATGCACATTTGGCTCAGCTTCAGCCTTTAAGAGGAAGGTTAATAATTAAAAATGCAGCGGAAAAAATTGAAGTGAAAATTTTGGAATTTTTTTCAATGGGAAATTTGATTTAAAATAAATATAAAGTGAAAGCCCAATTCGATTATGTTATATTAATCTTGCACCAGTTCAAATAAAAAACTAAAATTCATCTATCCTACAATTATTATTAAAAATTGCACCTATTTCTATCATCTTTAAGAATTATATAGAGACTGGTAGATATTTCAGTTCACTCAGTGAAATTCAAATGAAAGGGATTCTATATAATTTGCTATTTTATCAATTGTCCAATTTTCTTTTTAATAAATGTGATTTCATGCCACCTTCCAATTTCGTCTTATCAAATCAGTACATTTATTAATAATCCATAAGTGGAGATAATGAGATACACAATCGTTAGACATAGACCTGTTAATGGACTTAGAGGCCTGCCTAGTTTGTTCAAGTCCGTACCTTTTGGGTTGAATTTGGACAAAAGAAATATTCATTCGGCTCGATAAGGTCCAAGTCTGTCAAAATCTGAAAAAATAAGACTGGATTTGAACTCGTATTAATTTAGTTGGTCGGTTTGAGCCCGGTTTACAATGTTAATAATAATTATAAAAATTATTTTATTAAAAATTTAAAATACTTAAAAATGAAAATCATATTATTTACTCCGTAATAAAAATAAAATAAATTTAAATTAATCGTATCATGTGACTAAGATATATCCTAAATTGGGAAGAGGGTATCTCATACATCAATTTTTAGGTTACTTAATTATTTTTTTCATTCCATTTTTTTCAAATTTATTTTTTTTTTTCTAAAAAATACAAAATTGACTTTGATATAAAAAAATTATGTTGAACTGCATATTGTATTTTTGAAAAAAATTGTCAATTTTTTTTGTAAAATTCTGAGTCCGGCCCGATAAATTTTTTATAAACTTAGACTATATATTTTAGATGAAAGTTCGATAAACCTGGCCCAAACCCGACTTACGAAGAAGACATAAACTGCACCACACCCTTCAAGTCAAATTCCCATGAACGCCCACTTTACGTCGGCTTCCAATTAACCCAAATCAATTATTTCTGCCTCTTTCCTTTTTCCGAAATCTTTAAAGACTTGTTTAACCTCCCCTCTATGAGAACTCAACTTATTTGAAATAAATTATTTCTGCGTCTTCCCTTTATCCGAATCTTCAAAACACTTTGCTTAATAAATTCTAGTAATATATAAATTTAATAAATTTATTTCAAATAAGTTCAATTCGAATAAATACTATAAAACATTCTAAAAGTAGTTATGAACACTATAATGAAAAAGAAATTAGAATTCAATATAAATAAAGAAATACTTATAGGCAAAACATATCTTAGACCCTTTTAAACTTTCACAAAAAAAAAAGGTAATCAGCCATCTAAATATTTTATTGCACACATTTAAGTCTTTAAAATTTTCATTTTTATATTTCCAACTCCAAACTCGATTTAATTTTCTACATATATAGCATTATTTATTAGAAAATGTGACTAACAATATTTTATTATGTATCGTTATTTTGACAATTTGTCTGCAAAAAAAATATATATTAACTAGAAGTATCTATTTTAAAATTTCCAATAAATAATACAATTATGCTATTTTTAAATTATTTAAAAATATTTTTTACACTTTTGATGCTGATGAAGTGTACAATACACAAACAAAAAATAGGACAGATTAGGGGACTCATAGTATTAAAATAAAAAATTTAAGAATTTAATGTATTAAAAAATTTATTTGAGGAACCAAGTATATTTTTTTTTTTTGTGAAAGTTCAGGGAACTCAAATGTTTTATGCCATACTTATGCACAACTAACGTAATGTGTATTGAAATCCTTAGAATATGTATAAAATTTGTGTTGTAACATACACTAAAATCACATACAAAGTCTGTACATTGAGAAAATTAAAACTATAAAACCTTTTTAGTTTAAATGGTCTCAGTATTTATTATATACAACTAAACCACTCCTAGTTTTTTTTTTTTTTGAATTAATAAATGCTCTGACAATGATTTCTTTCAGACCTTACGTCCAAAGACTAATCCACTGCCTCCTGCCGAGCGTCCTCGCAGAAACATTCCATAGATATACCACAGAGCTATTCAGGGTACCTATGCAGGGAGTGGAAAGTCGAATTCAGGATTTGAACTTTACTACCCATTCAGCGACCAAGTGTTTACCACTTGTGCCAACCCCCGCTGGTAAACCACTCCTAGTTTTAAACAAACAAAAAAGAAACACTTCTAGTTTAGATGGTTTAAGAGAAATAAAAAAACTTGTGAATCTGTTTCAAACCTCAGCTCTTTCATCATATTTATGTAAGAAAGGGAAAACGATACAAAACACAGTTGAAAAATCGATTCTCATCTTGGAATATAAGAAAGGGAGAAGCAATCACTTGAATGAATCTCATATGCCAAGCCATCTGTTGCTGACCGATCTTAAGAAGACAAACAATAGTTATGAACCAAAACACAATGGAAGAGAAACTATTACATGATAGTGCTTGGAGAGCAAAATTAAGACTGAGGCCCTCTGCTTACTCCCCCAAAACAAGGCCACCACCTTTAGCCCTTGACATCATCACCTTAACGAATTTGTTATGAACCACAAAACTATAACAAAATTGACAACCAATTCAACTATTCAAGAAAACCGATATTAGAGTTAACCTTGAATACTGGAGGATCTAGTGGCTGCCACTGAGACAACACCTGCTCTGTCAATGACTTCGATGGGCGTGCTCTTGAACCAACACTTGAACAACTCCCTACCTTATGATCAAAGCAAAAAAAAAATGCTTGAGAATAGAGTCAATGGTAAATGTTGGTGTGCCCTAGAGTTTGCTCGGGCATAAGTTGCTCGAATTCATATTCATTTCAAACAATGGTTTCTTGAACATTAGCCGCTAGACTTGTTTGCTGGTAATTGTGAGGTTTGCTAGAGGGATGCTTTTATAACTTAATAAATTATTTTGGTAATAAAAATTTTTGCCCTTCGATTGATGATGAAAGCATGATAGGTTTGGAAAGTGTTAAATATTTGAGAATTTTTTCGAAGTATTATGAGATTCGATAGTCATGAAGAAATTTATAGAACTTGTTTAGTCGAACTATCAAGGATTTCTGGCTTCTATGGAAAAATAATGGTTCAGGGATTTTGCATTATTTCTAAATAGGTTAAAGTCATCAAACGAGCTATGAGTTTGATGTTCGAGTAAAAATGAATGAGACTTGGCTAATTATGGGTTCAAGTTTTGTCGAATTATTAAGGGTTTTTGACACTTGAGTGAAATCATGGTAATTAGGATGGCTGAATATCCCTAAATAGGTTAACATTAACAAATAAGCTATGATATTAGATGCTCAATGAAAATAATAGAGGAAGTCTGGTTGGTCATTTTGGAGTCCAAGACGGGTTCAAGTCAGTAAAAAATTTAGGAGTTTCACGCTCGATGAAATGGAAGAAGCCTGGATAATTATGGGTCTAAGGTAGATTAGTGGATTACTT
>CAOJCR011444560.1:0-10685 GCA_948330485.1 Euphorbia neoarborescens | reverse complement strand
GATTTGGCTGCCATGATATTTGTTATAATTTGGATGGATATTGAATTCTTTTTTACATTACTTGGATGTATGGTACTGTCATTATTAAATGTCATGTGCTTAAAACTTGAATTTGGATTTGGCTTTATTTGTTTGTTCCTTTGTTTTTCTGAGTATGGTGTTCAATCAAAGATGTTTATGTACCAAACTTGTCCTGTCAAAAGCTGAGGTGAAGGGGATTTGAGGGTCCAAATTTGAAGCCAATTAATTTAACTAAAATTAATTAATAAAAATTTAAGATTTACTTAGTCGAGTTTTTAGTGTTTAGATTCTAAAATATTATAATTTCTGAGATTTTAGATCAAATTATTTCATTCATGTATATCATATTATAGCCGATTTTTATATTCTCTCTGTTTTTAAAATATTGTGATGTTTTAACAATGTTTACTTTTTTAAAGAAATTGTCTTGTTAAGAAATCACGAGAGCATTTAGTGATCTTATTTTATATTTAATATTGGTTATTTACAAAATGAGGCATATTTAATGAAATAATATTATGATTTAGGTAATTTAATTATTTTTTTAAGGGGTGTGCCATTTTGATGCATGACTATCTTTCAAAAACGGAGATAATATTTAATATCCTTTTGTACGCACATCAAAAGAGTGAATATATTTTACCAGCCAAGTTGTTGCACGAGAAAACTACATATTAGAAAAATCAAAATGATGTAGAGGCCTTATTTAAGAAAGAATATAAAAGTATTTAGCATTAACATTAGCATATATGAATGTAGGGTATGCCGAACATTCAAATGATACAACTATATTAAACTAGCTATATGCTTACATTTAACAATAAAATGATAAAGTTCAATGAATGTTAGTATATTTTTGGCAATAATTTGTGTCTACAAAGAACAGAATAAGCTTCAAAGTTGGACAGTAAAGGATGCATGAATACATACACACTTAATTCAAAACTGATTAGGTATTCTTTCGATAACTACTAAAGTAAGTGCATTTTTTTTTTTTTTGTTTATAGACAAAGACAGCAACTAATATTAATTTCTAAGTTTTATCTATCAATTAGAAATTGTCGTAAATAACTCAATGATATGAATTGACATTGCTTCTTCCTCATTATCAACTTACCTAACACCTTCATTGGTGGATTCCCACTTAAAATTAATCAGTGAAAGTACGTTTGTAACCTTAGTTTGGAATTAGAAGTGGTGCCAAAGTTTGCATGATTTTGTAAAAATTAGTTGAAATGAGTTCATGAATAACACTCTAACTCGATTGGAGGTAAATACTTTTGTATCAGAAAAACATGAATAAATATTTTATTAAAAGAACAGAATCGAATTTCAAAAATTAACTATTTTCTTGCAATTGTTCCAAATAGACTTGTTCATGCCGGACATGGACAGATTTGTCGGGATTTTACCTAAAAATATTGAGTTCAAGTCCAGTCCAAACCCAGAAAAAATTTATCGGACCGGACTTGATCTGGGCTTGAGCTTTCATAGAAAATGGATAAATTTTTTTAAAAATATAATATCAATAATAATTATCTATTAGCTTTAGTCCATAAAATGAAATTACAAGATAACTAATATGAAAAAGTTTAATAATAATAATAATAATAATAAAAATAAAAATTATCATTATATTATACATAGTGGTATCTGTGGATTGCATGACTTCCATTGCTTAAATTTATCAAAATTAAATGCATTCTTATTTTGAAATTTTCATTGTTAAATATTTTAAATTTTTAATAAACTAATTTTTTTAGTTATTATTAATATAACGGGTCGGATTCAGACCGAATCATCAATTAATAAAGAGTTCAAAATTATTCTTATTTTTCACGGATTTTGATGGGTTTAGACTGAATTGAACCTGAAAAGTACTTTTATTGCCCAAATTCAACGGCGGGTCCCAAAGGCTTCTAGTTCCAAATAAAGAGCAAACCATGAGATACACATTCTCAATTGGCTCCAAATCAACGAATTGGTTGAAATTTAAAAACGTAGAAAATTGAAAAAAATTTCACTTTCAGTTTGGTTCATTTAATTTAAAAACTTCCGAATTCAAGAGGATCCATACTCATGCCAGGTGGATGTGCAATCTTATTACAATTCCTAGGCTTTAGGCACAATGAAAATAATAATAACTATTATTATTATTATTATTATTTCTTTGAAAAAAAACGTGTTGATGAACTATGTAAATGTTGTTTCTTCGAACATTAGGTTTATACTAGCTAAACTTTGAAAGGCAAGATAACATTTTTAAACATTTGAAAAAAAAAAATGAAAGAACAAATATATGCATGGAAATTGGAAAGCTAATGGCGATGGCTGGATATACCGCTGAGAAACATTAGAAATGGTCATATTCCATCTGCTAGCTAGAGCTATGTGCGCTCTTCAAATTGGCCTAAAAGTTCTCTTTATGAAAATCAAACTTGGTGGAAGTCTTATGGGAAAAGTCGGCAGCTAGTTGCTTTAGCTCTTTAACTGGTGCTGGTGCCCCACAGTAGAAAACTCCTGCAAATTTCCAAAAAAAAATCATTAATTAATTAAAAATGAAGTGGTGGTGGTGGGGTTAGGTAGGTGAACCAACCAATTCTTGAATCAGGATGATGAAGTGCAATTTTCTTGTAGACTTGTCGCCAATTGGGTTTAGCAAAGTGTGATTTGACCCTTGTCCCCGAAACCACATCCACACCATTCTTTGCGTGATGAAGCGATTGAAGCATAGCAATCAGAGCTGACCTTGCATCTCCTTCTTCGTACACACTTGTACAGTAGTTATGAAGCTCAATCACTCCTCTGTCATCCATCTCTGCCACTTCATTCATTATTCCTTTGAACCATTCGAATGATCCTTGTTCTCTTGTCACCCAATAGAAGTATGCTTTCCTCGTTTTAAACCCTTTTCTGTGACTGCTGTTACTGTTCTCTGTTCCTTCCTCAACGTCATCTCCTTCCTTTTCCATGTTGTTGATTATGTCTTTCACTATGCTTATCATGGGTGTTGCTCCAATTCCGAGTCCTACCAGCAATACTACGTCGTATTTCTTGTAGTCTTGTGCTGGTGCCCCGTATGGACCATCTATCAATATCTTCGGGAACCTGCACTTTAATTTGGTCATTCGTTTGCTTCATTAAGCTATTAATTAATTCTATATACATTGATTGATGAATTTACCCGGGGGTGTTGCCTTCCGCTCGGAGCAGTCCACTCTTGCCAGCTGCCGGAGGCTGACAAACCTGATAACAACCGTTTCATTACATCAATTCATTATGGTTACTAAAACGAACGTGAGAAATTTCTATTTATTAAATTTGCTGTTGTTACCTGGGAGAAGACAGTTTTGAGTTGGCGAGTCCAATCTCCTAGTGTTCTAATGTGCACGCTCAGATAGTCATCTCCCGGTGACGAAGTGATTGAAAATGGATGCCTGCATTAACAAACACATTATACAACATTCCCAAACATATTTAAATCAATAGTCCAAGTGATACTTTAAGCTTAGTTCTAACTTGAATCAAGTACGAATTACCATTCGAAGGGCGAAACTGCTGCACAATTGACAAACATGTACTGTCCGCTCTTGTATTTGAAGCCCTGTGGCTTGGACATGTGTAATGCCAGTACATTTCCGGGATACACAGCAACCTGTAATTAATTAAGTCACAGTATTGTTCATACAAAGAGAGATTACTACTAGAATGTAATGTTTGAATTGAGTTATATGTATTATTGTTAGATACCTTGAGTATCTTAACAGACTTGATGCTTGATCTAAATGCTCTAATCAATCTTTCACATCCATAAAGAATTATGGGCACTGCCAGGTACATCCATGTCTGCACCAAATACAAATGCATTAGACATACAGTTAACAGATTAAAGAGGATTGATTCATCTTAGAATTAGGAATGGAGGACTCACCGTTTTTTTGTACCATGTCTTAGTGAGGTAGAGTTTAATTCCATGGACAATAAGCAGAGCGTAGACGATGATGAAAAGATGATGAGAATACCAGAAGGCATTAAAACCAGTGAGTTTCTTTAGAGGTTTGGGCAAATTGAGCTTGTTACGCCTAAACCAAGGAGTGGCTAGTGTGAATGCTATAGCCATTAGCACTACCATTATAATTCCTGTAACTCCTTCCACTCCTTTCACAAACCACCAGTAATTCTCAGGTTGATCTTCCCCAAAGTAAGGCTTCATTGGCTCGTATTCCTCTTCTGTGGCATGCAGCAGCCGCGGGAAATCACAGGTTAAATGTGCCACTGCGTGCAGCCCAACGCCAATCGCTATTCCCACTGCAATCACTTTATGGAAATTCAGATTGTCGTCAAAGGGCACCGCCACTCCCAACTTGGTTTTGTTTCTCAGCCAAGTGATTGTGTTCCTACACACGGGCAGTAATATCAATGCCATATTGAATTTGAGTGTCTCTGCCCCTCCTTTCGCCACACTGACGCAATATCCCATTATTTCAAACACCTCCTTGTTCTTATATTGTATGAATTTGTAGGCGAATAACCCGGATACTATTCCGAGCCATAAGGCCATCACCCAGATCCTCTGCCAATTATCCAAGAAAAAGTACTTTGCCTTTTGGTAGCCTCTTTTCAATGGGTTGCTGTCTTGTGTTGGCTTCAGTTTCTGACTCAACATTTGACTTAAAACTCGGCTATCTCCAATCCTCACGGACTGGTTGGGAGCTTGCAATAGAAGCATTTCCAGGTTATGAATCTGTAGATGGCCATTGTTCGTTGGAATTGGGAGAAAGATTAAGGACAATTTGACATTTGCAGAATTGAAATAGAAACTAATATTACCATGATATAGCCATGATTTTCAGGGTCCAGTTCTTCCATAATTAGAGCTGCATACTCAGTGGCTTGCTTCTGAATGGTGGAGAGCTTGTTTGCAGAAGCACTAAAGATAATAATCTGCAATTGAGTCGATAAATTGTTATAAGCGATGTACACGTCTTTGTTTCGTATGAAAAGCACTTGAAATTTTACCTCTCTAACTTCCTCTTCTGTGATTCTTCCATCGGCGTCTTTATCCACCCTGCAACCAATATTATTATTATTATTTGTTCATTCGTTAAAAACAACTAAACATTGACTAAATGACTAGGTATAATTAATTTTGAAGTTACATGTCAAAGAAGGTTTGCAGCCTGGTGTCGAAACTCTCATCTGAAATCTGATCCCAGAATTCTTTAAGCTGTGCCTTGTTAATGGAATCGCCAATTACGTTGTGCCTGCGAGCAAGAGCACCGAATAATTCTCCGGCGAATTCTTTTGAATCCTTGTTCATGCCTGTGGTAGATATTGATTAGCTTAAAATTAAATAAAATCCAGGGGAAAGTTGAATGATATTAGAATCAAGGGTGGCAGCAGAGACCTATGCATTCGCCGAACAAGGAAGAAGGAAGGAGGCCATTGGTGGAAGAAGTGAGCTGATCAAATTTCTTATCAACAGCAGACCATCCATTGTTATTAGAAGAAGAAGCAGTTTTGGAAGAGATGAACTTGAGACCTTTCAGAGCGTGAGCAGCGGCAGACTTGGTCCTATCAAACCGAGTAGCAGCAGCGGAAGGCCTCTTGGTAAGAGAAGCCAAGCGTTTGAGCTCTTGGGAAACCTGTTTGATGTGAGAAGAAGTATTGCGAAAGAGAGAAGAACGGAAGGAAGAAGATTTGTTTTCAAGAGTCTTCTTAGCAAGTAAAGCAAATTCAGGGTCATCGTGATTAGCAGGATGAACACTGTGAACAGCAACTGAATCATCACGAATATCCAAAGTAATCTCCACATAATTAGAGGATGAATCGTGGGATGTTTCAGCAGGAATGTTGAACCTGGCACTCTTTTTGGAACTTCTTTTTGTGTTGAGAGGACCGCTAAAACCAGCTGTACGATCGCTTTCTGTGTCTGAATTGTTCTCGCTTCTCATTTTTTTTTTTCTTTTAACTAAAACTGATGATTTCAAATTATTAGGATTTGATTAGGCAATTTCTTTGATTTGTTTATATACATATATATCGAACCAAAATGGAAGGAAAGAAGGAATGTGGCGGTCAAACCTGACCCCATAGACCAACTCTTTTTTTTTTTAAAAAATTAATTTAATTATTTTTCTGTGGGCGTACACACCCCACCACACACCTTCCTCGAAGAATATCTTCAATATTATCAAAGAAATTGCATTGACTTCAAGCGGGGGATGTAAATGGCCCGTGTGCTACAATTTCAATTTTAGACTACTGGAATCAATATAATTAGTGATTTGAATTGATTTAATTATTATTTAATTATTTATTTAATAAAATTTATAATATTTTTTAAAAATTAAAATATTTATCTTATTAATATTATATAATTTATTATGAATAATAAATTAAGATTTATTTAGAATTAAAAACTAAAATATTGTTTAAAATTTTCAACGATTAAAATAATAAAATTATTTATTTGAATATAATAAAAAATTAATAATTATTTAAAGATAAATTACAAATCAATTATTTAAAATAAAATTTAATTAATATAAAATATTATAAAATATATATTTACATACATGATTAATATAAAATTTAATTATTTTTAATTACTATTTTTAATGAATTTATAAATATTTGTTATTTTATAGAAAAAATAATAAAAAATAATAAAAATCTACTTGGTAAAATTATAAGCAATAATTGTGTAATAATTAAAAATGGTGTAGTGATAAGGTAGTATTTTTTTTAGTAGTGAAGTTCTTGATTTCAAATTATATAATATTTATTTCTAATTTTTTTTATTATAAATAACTTGAAATTTAATTGTAATTTATTCATTGGTCCGATTAAATTATTAATTTAACCAGCTAAAATACTGGTTCAACCGGTTAGAACACAAATTCACTGGATTTTGGCTATTAAATCGATTGGACAACCGATTAGTTTTCAATTTAACAGTTGAACCTAGAGATGAGCACCCGGGGGGGAATTCCCCATTATGTTCTAGAGAGATAGGATGGATGTTGGTATAAATTCAGATGAATGGAACTCAGTAGGATATCAATTTTATATCTTCTTCTATTTTCTGTAATTTCTTTTACATCTTTTATTTTAAATTCAAACTTTCTTTCTTCCAATTAAAAAGTTGTTATTCAAATCATGAGTAACTAATTCTTCTTGGTTTCGATTGAAGGTTTTGTTCTACAATTATATTTTTGTTTGTAAGACTCCTTTACTTAATTATTTACTTTGAAATTTCTATATTTTGAATTCTTACTAAAAAGAAGTTAACTTTCCTAATATCAATTCTTTAATTGAACATTTGGATCTGTTGTTTTAATTAAAGATTGACATTCAGTTTGAATCGAAGGAAGCCAATCCGAAATTGTTTACTTCTTTTATTCAACAGAACATCTAAAAGAATATCAGATTTAAGTCTAAATCAATATCACGAACAAATTGATTGACTTAATTTGGATTTTTCTCAAATTTAAAGTTTTTAACAAATTAAATCCTATCCATAAAGGAAGGACTGTTTGGTTTGAAAAAGGGATTTAATTAAGTCATACTTGTTAAATCCTCTTAAAGGAAAAATTGGTTCGAAAGCGCTAAGCTTGAAACTGTAACCAAATTGGGAATTTCAGAGTAAAACTCATTCTTGATATCAATGATCAAACATTAATATTTTGCCAACAAGGAAACTTTCAATCGAAATTGCATCACCAAATTGAAACAAAAAAATTATTCTTCTCTCACCATTTTTTTAACGTAATCCTCTTTCCTTTATTTCACAATTCTCAATCAAAACCCCTATTTTATTTTAAGTTTAACTTTATTTTTATTTCTGGTCATTCAAACATACGTAACAGAAATCTATCCCTTGGGTTCGATCTCGACTTATCACCTAATACAAAATCTCAATTTGTTCTAGGAAAAGACGAGCAATACAAATTCTATATTTAACAAATTCAGCACTAGTCAAATTTTGGCACCGTTACCGAGAACTAGATTAACGTAGCTATCTTTATATGACCAGATCTGATTCTTCAGGCAACTGTGAAGAGAATTCGGAAAGAAACATGGTTGCTTAAAGAACGTTTGGGAAATTCCCCTTGTACCGGAGAAAACTCTTCAAACGAAACTTAAAAAAATTCATCCAAAAAATCCTCCAGTTCATCAGAAGAACCTTTCGATTCACCTACCGAAACAGCAATGGCAGAAGCAACATTAAGGGAACTCCAAACACTCAACGTGGTTCAGCAGCCTTTATGCATAAATTATTCAGAAACTAATGCAAAATTCGAATTAAAATCAGGTTTGATCCATTTATTGCCAAAATTTCATGGTATGGAAAGTGAGAATCCTCACATGCATTTAAAGGAGTTTCACATTGTTTGCTCAGGTATGAAACCCCATGGAGTTTTTAAAGAATTAATAAAATTAAAAGCATTTTCTTTCTCTTTGCAGGATGTTGCCAAATCGTGGTTATTTCATTTACCACCAGGTTCCGTAAATAATTGGACAAGAATGACATGCTTATTTCTAGATCATTTCTTTCTAGTAACTCGAGCAACAACTATTCGAAGTGAGATAAGTGGAATCAGACAAAAATAATTGAAAATATCACACGATTAGTGGGAGCGATTAATCGATTATGCGAAGGCTACCCGTAACATGGAATTACGGACCAGTCCCTTCTGCAATATTTTTACCAAGGCATGCTTAATATGGAAAGAAGAATGATCAATGCAGCAAGTGGAGGAAGTGTTGGAACCCTAAAATTCAAGTTTATTTGAATTTATTTAAATTTATTATTATTATAGTTATATTGAATAAATCTGTTCATCAGATGGGTTGGACTGAGCCTCTTAGGACTTTTAATATTTATTTATTCAAATCTAAATTAGTTTGTACTTTAATACTTTAGGATCAGATTGATTTCATTAAGACAAGTTTAAGCCCAAATCTTTGGATTCAATGTAATTAATTTTTTTAATTACATTGAATAATTAATTAATTAATTAAAATATTTTTAATACAATATTTTAAACTATACATCTAAAATACAAACAGTTGACATCTTAATCAATATATATATATAATATATAAAATTATAAAATATATGTACATTTATTTATAAAATTATAAAAATACATAATACATCAAATATCGGGCTGGACTCGAGATCAACAGGGCTTTTAAATATTTTTAAATCCAGCCCATTGAATAGTAAATTATAAGATTTGGGTTTGGAAGGACTGTCGCCCAGCCCATGAACCACAGCAAAAGCATTGAATATAGCCAAACCGAAAAGTTAAGTAAAATGGTAACCAAAATCCAGAAGACAGCCACAAAACGATCAAGTTTTTCATGTTCATAAAAGGTTTATCTAAAACAGAACATCGACTTAAAATACTGGCTATCATTCCTAAGGTAGCGTACGTAATTTGGCGGCAGAATACATATTGCTGCAAATTTAAGAATTTATAATTTACTTGAGCGAATGGTCTCATAATTTTTAAAGACTTACCTTATCCACAGAAAACTCATATGTAAACTCATATAGTGCACAAAAAAGGACCAATTACTTATCCGGTCAAAACTCAGACAAGTTTGAGTTTGAAAAACGAGGAAATAAATCGATTGCATGAATGTAAATTGTTGGAAATAAATAATACCTGTCCGATGCCATGCCAATGGATTGCAAGGTTGTTGTGAGTGAGCAGAGAGTTTTTAACTTGAATAACATGGATATCATTCTGGTGAGCGAATGGGGTTGGGAACGAAGAGTAGCCGTTAACTGAAATAACGGAGCTGTCAGAGTTGTATCTTAGTTCCTCCCATGCGTGAGGAAGAACAAGTGTGGAGTGAGCTATCTGCTGCAGGTGTAGTAGGGTAATTATTGTAGAGCAACAGAATGTAAAGAATGAAAGAGACATGATGAGCGATCAAAATAAGGAAATTAAAGAAGAAGACTTCTGTGAGTTTCTGAAGAGGAGAGAAGCTGATTTTTTAAGGTTCTTTCTTTATTACAAAAGAGAAGAGAGTATATATACTGCAACAATCAAAGGGGAAGTGTTGAGGGTGCAGGAGGCCACAATTTTGGAGAAATTACAATTTTACTATATACACCACCGACCAGATATATGATATGGTTGTTGAAAGGACATATTTGCCATCCACGTGGCGTTTTCTGATTGCTTGTAGGGCAATTGTGCCGTTGTAAAGAGCAAAATTGCCAAGAGCGCTGCAAATATGCAGTCCATTTCTAGAAATGAAAATTCCGTCAAAATTTCCGCACTATTCAAAAATTCGACAATCTAATAATCATTATAAAGACAATCTAAATGCAAATTTGAGTTGGATTGCATGGTTAAGGTTGAGGATGAGTCAATCTAAATGCATGTTTGAGTTGGATTGCATGTTTATAATGGATGTTTGTTTAAACTCTTTTAAAAAGAATGGCATGAACAGTGTTAATAGTTAGGAAATTCTACTGCAACTCCACATATCCTTGTGGGATACGATACTCGGATTATAAAAAGAAATCCGTTTTATACTGCTTGAACAATCCGTACACTTGCGGAACACACGGATATTAATGAATTTGGATAAATTAAAATGAAAATTATGTATGCCAAATTGAATGAAATAAACGTATG
>CAOJCR011437970.1:0-10997 GCA_948330485.1 Euphorbia neoarborescens | reverse complement strand
GCTGGATGCTGGGCTAAAATCTATTTTCTCCACACGACGGGATTTGTCCTCCATCTCTTCTACCTCGATAAAATGCTTCGCCCACGTAATCATGGCAATCATGTTCTTGGGTTTGCACATGATGAGTTCATGACGCATCTTCTCGTTGGTTATGTTATGGATGAAGGCCTTATATGCCATGGTGAAATCCAAGTTTTTGACGTTTAAACAAGCCCAGTTGAAGTACTCGATATACTTTCTGAGGGGTTCTCCACGCGCCTACTTGATGTCATAGACACTACGAGATGGCTTTCCAATGGGTATGGATCCTGAAAAGTTGGCACAAAAAAGCTTCTCCAAGTGATTCCAACCCATGACAGATCTAGGGTCCAGGTTTTCAAACCACAGGGAGGTAAGCCCGCGCACGGTGGTGCTGAAGAGACTGCACATTAGACCCTCTGTGGCTCTCGCCAGCCTCATCTTCTCAACGAATGTTCGGATATGATCTTTGGGATTGTCTTTGCCATTGTAGTCTTTGATAGTTATCTGTTTGAACTTAGAGTCAAACGACATATCCATAATACGCCTGCAGAACTGGGACTCATCCGAATGAGAGATAGGGTCTTAGTAAGCGACATTATATTTGTCTAGCCCCTGCCTTAACAAAGCCTCGAATCTAGGATCCGCCAAAATATCCACCATAGGGGCTGACGAGATCGGGACCGGGGTGACAGCTGCCTACTGGAAAGTTTCCATAAAGAAACCCGGGGTGGGATAAACTGGTAGAGGCGAAGGTGTTTGGATGGTCTCCTAGGGAGTATGAGGGTGAGCATGCCTAGGCTGGCCATACGAAGACGATGCAGCCAGAGGCAGTGGGTTGGTGTATTGAAAATCAGGGTATGGCCCGTAACCCCACGGGTAATAATATGCTGCAGGATCCACCGATGGGTCTTGATGTAAAGTCTCATGGCCCGTCAACGGGTTGGTGACTGCGGGGTAGTATGACGAGGCTTGAAGAGGTCCAATCGTAGGTGGACGTTGATAACTTGGGACTGTTGGAGCTGGGGGAACTCCAAGCAGGGCGACTTGCTCCAATGCAATGCCATAATAAGCCATTATGCTTTGTCGAGCTGCTACTGGGCCTTGAATGCTCATCTAGGATAGGGCCTCGGCCAAGTACGAGGCCGAGTTTGAGGATGAAGGATCTGTGGGGTTTGTGTTCTGTATAGGGTGAGCCATTGCCACGGCTGGTCCACGCTCGCCGCACCAATTGATAACTTGTGTAAGCCAAGGGTCGTTGAAATCCTTTGTTTAAAGCGTATTCTGGTGATCTGCAAAATAGAGGAAAGTGATCAGAGCCGGGTTACCCGGATTATTTTACTCTGATGTCTAAGTCAGTATATTTTAGAGAAAATGGGTTCTTTTAGTATCGCAAAAGAGTAAGTGTGATAATGATTTAGATCCCTTACTTGTTGGCAACTTTGCTGACTATATAGGACCCTTGGCCTCCACGTGTCACATTGCTAGTGGGTAGTGGGAGACATGGTCCATCGAATACTGTCACCTGTCACTCCAACAAGTGGCCGCTTCTGACTCCCTGACGAGACCTTCTTTTGCTCCTACAGTTTTATTGGGCACATCTTATCCATATAGCATTGATTGTCGCATTATATGCAGCAGTCCTTTTATCTTTCCTCCTGCCAGGTCTGGTAGCGGGTCTTACGGACATCTGTTGTTAGATATCAACCGCTCGATCTATCACTGTTCTTCTCCCCGATTGTATCTAACATGGCGTTTAAGAATGTGGAGCGGTTGATTACGACGGAGGACCGTTGTTGAGTATATTCATGTGTGGCCATATCCACTAAAGGGTTATATATATATATATATATATATATATATATATATATATATATGAGAACTGAAGGGGGGGGAATAATTATCAATGGAATATTTCAAAGATAATTAATAAAAATAAAGCATCTTCCATTGATTATACAACCAACAACAGCATTCAAATATATATTTCCATCATGCGTTGTACATGTAGAGACAAAAATACATAATCGTTCTACGAACAGTCAAGTTGCCATCGCTGTTTCTGGCATTTTTCTAAGGGAAAAAAAAGGCATAGTTAAACAGTTATTAGTCTTGCATATATGAAGTAGGTTGGAATAATAGAAAAATGCATCATATGTAATAATTTCATCAGGTGAAGCAACCGAGATGGCACGAATAAATTGGTTCCAGGGTAAGATCAAGCTCATTCCTTCTCACCTCTGGTACTGATTCGTCCTGGTAATTGCCCCTGCATTTCCATTTTATTTTCCAAATTCTCCATTTAGTGTTCCAAAATCAACAATCAAAAGAAATTTGTTTCAGAAAAAGTTAGGCCGATAGCTACAACAACAAGACTCCAACAATAGTAACTTATTAGTATTTCAGATAATATTTTCACTTGAGTGCCCTTTGAGTTTGAGGCATGTTTAAACTCTGGATTTTCTGCCTTGTTTTGAAAACTATTCTGGAGTGTTACTTACTGGGCAAAGTCAAATGGTTCAATGATACAAACCTCGTTGTCATGAACTAGCTATAGCTATTGATATAGGTAAGCTATTGAAATTTGTTTTGTTAACAAATGAACAATATGAATAAATAATTAAATAAGAATGAAAATAAGTACCCAATGTTAAGGCAACGGAGTGGTGGCTGCGGTATAAGGAATGGTGATACATTGTTGTCATGGTTTTGCTGCTCCCACAGTGCTTGCTGTGCCACTGCCTTTTCCTTCTCTTTAATCTGCCCATTTCAAAACCAAAAAAAAAATAATAATAAAAATAATCGTTAGATGAAAAGAAAGTGCCAAAAGAGAAGACTCTAATCTTATTTATGTTAAAAATACATAGTCTGAACGAAATCCCAACAATAACCTGTCATGTTGCTCTTTGAAGAATTCAATTATTTAGGCATGTACTACTTAATCAGTTACTGTTATTTGACAAAGCATTTTTTTTTTTTTTTTTTTAATCAACGAACAGCAGATGTTTCTCCCACTGAAGACTTAAAATACAATTTACAATTTAAGTATGTATGCTAGCTAAAAGTGCAACACTGTAGCCAAAAATTATATTTGGATAGGGGTTAAATCATAAAAATGTTGACCTACACCAATGTAGAAATTGTCCATGGTAGGAATCTTATGATCTTAAATATAAGAATAATTAAAACATATAATAATGCTTTACCTGCTTTGCCAGCATGCTATTTTCTTCCTGTATTGCCTTTTCCTGCCATAAATAATTCAACTAAAACCCTCGAATCATCCATAAAAATTAATATAATAATTCTCAACAAATATTTTAGCAAAATATTTTCACATTAACATGCATGTATATGTAGATTCAGTAACTTTTAACCATGGGTGTGATCCCATTCCCTTATCTCATAATTTTTAAATTCCAATTCGAACATTTTCTTATAGAATTTGTGTTGTATAAACTTCCTGTTTAATGGATGGATCTACGAGCCTTAATTTGCAGATGAAATGATTTGTCCTTGTGATATACTATTTAAAGTTTCTTAGGTATAAATGTCATAAGTTCCAATAAAGTATATAGCTCAAAGGCAAAAGCATGAGGATGTGCTAAAAAAACAATAAATACTAACCAGTTAATGGTTTCACTGATGCTTATGTTTCCAATAAAATAGTTCACAGTTTTTGTGATCAAATGGTCCAATCTCCATAAATTTCAAACTGATATACCAAAATCACGCAGGCTTTCAAATCAAAAGGAGTGTACTTTGTCTATTTGTTGAAAAGATGTCAGGCATCAGCTCTCTAATCTTTCATACTTCAACAGAAATTATTCATGATTTGGATCAGGGAAATAAACCAATTAACTTCCTTTTTCTTTAACAAAATTTAGTCAATGTCATATGGATGACGTTTTTTTTTATATTAGTGTATGGTGCTGTTTTGCTAAAGGTTCTACTGATGTTTCAATGTATACGGTACTGACACTACCTTCTTCTGAAGTTGAGAGATGTGGTCTGCCATAAGTTGGCTCTGCAAAAGTTGTTACAAATTTAGATAATTATTAATTTTATATATATATATATATATATAGAGAGAGAGAGAGAGAGAGAAAGAGAGAGAGAAGGATATACGTACTTTCCTTAACCTAATGTGCTTAAGGGCATTTTCAAGCTGTTGTTCTAAGTTGGCAAGTTCTTTTTGTGACATTGACTCCAGCTCTTCTCCCATGTAGTGCCTGTTCAGGTTTACAAAAAAATACCAAAAAAAAAAAAATATCATCTCAATATTTATTCTCAAATCTCATGTAATTAATCCTTTAAAGTTCATGAGTTTCAATGTACCTATGATTTCTCTGTAAAAGCTCAACTTTTGCCTTGAGTCTGTTATACTCAAGTGTCCAATTCTCCTGCACCATTTATCCATTGTTTAGAATAATGTGTTTCATCATCATACCACAAAAGTAATTCCCACAAAGACAAGGAAACCTTTTTTTAACAGACAAATAATCTTTTTTTTTTTATTTTTTTTTTTTTTTTTTTTTACAATAAACTTTTTATTTTGCTATTTATTTCACTTACATTGGACTTCTGGAAACACAGATTTCTAAATACCCTATCGCTAAACAGATAAATATAGGTTATAAGGTTATATATTTCTTTTACCATACAAAATGGAATAGTTAATGTCACTCCTATTGCAGAAATTGTTGCTCAATTTTACTCCTATCATTGAAATTCTAATATCAATTTCATCCAACGCATATAACTTACGGGATCTCTTAAAAAAGAATAAGATTGTTATAGTTTTTTTTTTTTTTGTGATTAAGACAAGAGGGAGCCATTGATACGTTTCCATTCTGAAATAAATAAATGACGTAAGAATCATTAATATAGTTAATGAAAATATAGGTGATGAAAATACTAATGTATATTTATTTATTGTTTCAACTTACTAACATTTTAGCATTTCTTTCCTCTTAAAAGTTGTTCATTATTTTAATATTACCCATTTGTAGAGATTTTTGAGTTTCTTTATTAGAATTAGTTATTGAATTAATAAAGGTAAATCTGTAAGTATATATGTAAAGTATTGTTAGGAGCCTAAAACGTTATTTAAAAAGAAAATTTTTTTCAACCCTAAAACATCATTTATTTTATAATGAAGGAAGCAATTGTTTTTAATAATCTCAGCTTAACAAGAATGTAACATGTAAGCAAATATGATGATATTTTGCTTACGTGTCATACATTTAACGGCATGGAGTATGTTGAAATCCTATTTCGATTTAACTTTTGAAGATGACAAAATGTGATTAAGTGTGTTTGAAATTAAAATTAATTTATTTATTTTCCACGTGGTGCTATTGAAGGTTTATATGTCCGAGTATTGAGCAGAAAAAGGTGTTAACTAAATCTGAAAAGTTGACCTCTGACTACGATAAATGGTGAAACAACAAAGATGCTTTCAGCAAGCCGTTCAACATTCAGTACCTATTTATGGAAATTTTTCAGAAGACAGTCAGACAATATCAGCCTCAGTACAGATAGGATCTCAGTACCGTTGGAAACCCCTTATTGAAGATAAAAGACTTCATCAACGGTCATAATTCAATTGATCCAAGGACCAGCACTCAACGGCTAGTCTTATTAGAGAATTATAAATAGAGAAAGTCTTCAATCAAGCAAGATTACAAAGAGAACTTTTGAGAAAGAACTCGAAATAGAACTTTCAAAATTTTCTGTAATTTCGAAGAAAGAATTCTTTGTTTTAGAACCTCAACTGTTAGATTCTTTCTTGTGATGTATTTTTTTTAAATCACTTGTTGTTTTAGAAAACTGCTGAGGGTAAGCAGTGCTTAGTATATATTAGCTATTGAGTACAGCACTCAACAGGCTAGTTAGACTAAGTTATGAAAGGTTTGATTCCTACCTGAAAGGATTCATAGTATATTTGAACTCTCAGAGGACGGTACTCTGAGTACTAGATGTAGGCAACTGTGTACCGAACCAGTATAAATCGTTGTGTTTTCCCTCTATCCTTTATACTTTGCAGTACACTGCTTAAACCAGTATTCAATACCTTGCTGAACATTGTTTTTCTCAGACAAAGTCCTATCTTAATCAGCTCACTAAAATGCTTACCTTAACTTCTGTTTATCCTCATTCAGGCCCTTTTACTGTCTCTCAGCCATACTAAGTTTTTCAGTAGGACTGAATTTTTTAAATACCAATTCATCCCCCTCTTATCTGTTTTCGGCCTCCCTACTGGGATCCATATTTGGTATCAGAGCCTAACTCTGTCAACTACAAACTTAACAATCTTAGAGATACGATTAAATGGTCGTTAAACAACTCCATGGTAACAAAACCACTCAAATCCTTCCTGAAGGATTATCTATTATCAAACCTCCGTTGTTCTTTGGGTCTAACTATACCTTTTGAAAGAATAGGATGAAAAATTTAATACAATCTACTGACATGAGAGCCTGGATGGTAACTATGCATGGCCCACATGAGCCAATAAAGTTACTAGAGTCTTGAGAGACCATACCAAAGCCTGATGATGAAGTCACTGAGTTTGATCTAAGGAATCTTCAGACAAATGCCATGGCAATCAATATCCTCCATTGCGCGATAGATGCAAATGAATACAATAAGATCTCAGGGTATGAAACTACTCAAGAGATCTGGAGAAAGCTGGAGGTTACATATGAAGGTAACACAAAGGTTAAAGAACACAAGATCAATCAGCACATGTGTCAATATGAGCTGTTTGAACTGGAGGAAGGAGAGAAGGTGGCAGAAATGAATGCCAAATTCACTAACATAGTGAATGAGCTGAAAAGACTTAGAAAGGTAATATCAGAGGAAGAACAAGTTAAGAAGATTCTCAGAATCCTTCCTGGTAGCTGGCAAGCCAAGAAGACCACTATTGAGATAGCCCATGATCTAACCAAGTAAAGATATGATGGCCTGATGGGTTCTCTGATGACTCATGAAAGCATTATAAAGACTTTTGAATTGAAAGAAAAGCCAAAGGACAAAAGGCAGAATTCCATCGTACTGAGGGTAGATAATAATGATTCAGAATCAAACTCAGATGATGAGGATATGGCAATGATCACCAAAACTCAGAAGGATGATGAGGAAAAATGGGAAGTTTTAGAAGAGAAGCTTCAAAAAGGGTGATCAGTACAGGAAAGAGACTTCATCTTCAAAGCCTATCACATACTTTGAGTGCCATCAGTTTGGACATATCAGATCCAACTGCCCAAAGCTAATTAAAGATAAGAAAGAGAGAATAAAGAAAATGGTGGCAACTTGGACTGATAGTGAAGAATCCTCTGAAGATGAAGATGCTAAGGAGATAGCCAATGTCTGCTTCATGGCAAAGGAAACCGACAGTGGCTCAGACTCTGAACAATGTATTGGAGAGATAAGCATCTTTCTGAATATTGAGGTAACTAATTCTCCCTTATCTATTGATGAGCTTACGGAGTCAATTTATGAAATACATAAATGTCTAGAAGTTGCAATGAATAGAATCAAAATGCTTAAAAGGCAATGTACTGAGATAGAAAATGCTAATTCTATTCTGAGTCTATAGGTTAGACTTCTATTGGAAAATAACTCATTACAGGACAACTCCTTAAATCAATTGAGATTACAAACTGATGAGTTATTACAGAGCAATAAGCTTTTGCATGAAAAAATAGAATCAATAGCTAAAGGTACTCAAATTCAATATATCAAGAAACACAATAGAGGATACAAGAAAAGAAATATGAGGCCTTCAAATCAATGGCCCGATAAGCATATTGAGTGTGACTACTGTCTGAGACCTGGTCACACCACTAGAGTGTGTAGGGTAAGAAATGGCTAGACTACAAAAAAGCTAGTCTGGATACCAAAAGCTAACCCAATAGGACCCAACTTAGTTTGGGTATCTAAAAACGGGTGATTCTTTACAGGTGAGCCTGAGATGCATGGAGAAGTCAACAATGTGGTATATTAATAGCCCATGCTCGAGGCATATGACAGGTGATGGAAGTCAGTTCATCACCTATACAGAAAAGAGGAATGGAACGGTCAGCTTTGGAGATAATCAGAAAGGAAAGATACTTGGGTATGGTACTATTGGAACAAGCCCAGCTATTGAGAACGTCTCCCTGGTCTCAGGTTTGAAGTACAATTTACTAAGTGTGTCTCAATTGTGTGATAAAAGGTTATAAGGTTATGTTTGAATCACATAATTGTACTGTTACTGATTCGGGTACTGAAAATGCTTTTATGATTGATCTGAACAAGAAGTTTTCAAAGAATTTTTTGTTTAGTCTAATAAAGAAAACTCTTGGCTTTGGCATAGGGGACTGGGTCATGCCAGTATGAACTTATTGTCTAAACTTGCCAAGAAGCAACTGGTAGAAGGATTACCTACTATTAAATTTAATAAAGATCACTTGTGTGAATCTTGTCAATCAGGTAAACATGACAGAAAATCTTTCAAAAGTAAAAATGTTGTATCTACTGAAAGACCACTTGAGCTTTTACATTCAGATCTTTTTGGCCCAGTTCAATAAATAAGCTTGGGTAGAAAGAAATATGGATTAGTGGTAGTAGATGATTTTTCACATTTTACTTGGGTTTTATTTCTCAGTAGCAAAGATGACTTATTTGAACATTTTTTGATTCTTTGCAACCGTGTTGAGACTGAGAAAAATTTGAACGCTCATATCAGAATTGACAATGGAAGGGAATTCAAAAACCAATTCTTTAAAGAGTTCTGCAATACCAAGGGTATTGACCACAATTTCTCAGCTTCTAGAACACCTCAATAAAATAGGGTTGTTGAAAGGAAAAATAGAACTCTCATTGAGATGGCTAGAACCATGCTCAACGAAAATAATCTTTTAAAGTATTTCTGGGGTAAAGCTGTCAATACAGCCTGTTACATTCTCAATAGGGCACTCATCAGACCCATATTGAAGAAAACACCCTATAATCTATGGAAGGGTCAAAAACCTAGAATTGGATTTTTTAGAGCTTTTGGAAGCAAATGTTTTATTTTGAATACTAAGGATAATCTAGGAAAGTTTGATTCCAAATCTGATGAAGGCATTTTCCTTGGATACTCAACATCCAGTAAAGCTTATAGAGTTTTTAATAAAAAAACCTCAGTTGTAGAAGAATCAGTACATGTTAAGTTCGATGAAACTAACTATGCTATGCAGAAAAGAATTGAGACCGATGATGCTGATGAAAACCTAAGGATAAACGGTATTGATAGCCTTACTGAGAAGACTACAGCAGCTTTATATGGTACTATAAAAAGATCAGACATTAACCATCATACTGAAGATAACTCAGTAGACCCGGTATTCAACGTTGGTACTAAAGGTATGGATATCGAAACCCAGTTCAACAATCGTAATCTAACCAAGACTGCAGGAATATCTCAGCAGCCAGGTGTCATTGTTGGAACCCAAGAGGAAGATGACAATGCTGGATTTCTAAAAGAGATAAGATATCATAGAAGTTATCCTCCTGAGAACATTATTGACTAAGCTGAGAACCGTATGATGATAAGGGCACAGCTGAACAGATTCTATGGAAATGTTGCCTTTATCTCACTATTAGAGCCCAAGACCTTCAATGATACTGAAAATTATGAATACTAGATGAATGAAATGCAGGAAGAGTTGGTTCAGTTCAAAAGAAACAAAGTATGGGAACTAGTACCAAGACCCAAAGGCAAATCTATTATTGGAACAAAGTGGGTCTTTAAAAACAAGCTGGATGAATCAGGTAACATTGTTAGAAATAAAGCCAGACTGGTAGCATAAGGTTATAACCAACAACCAGGTATTGACTATGGTGAAACCTTTGCTCCAATAGCTAGATTGGAAGCTATAAGAATCTTTTGTGCCTTTGAAGTCACATGGGATTCAAGCTTTTCCAAATGGATGTTAAAAGTGCCTTTCTCAATAGCTTTATTGAGGAAGAGGTATTTGTTAAACAACCTCCTGGCTTTGAGGACTTTAATTTTCCTGATCACATTTTTAAGTTAACAAAGCCCTCTATGGTCTGAAATAGGCACCACATGCCTGGTATGAGAGACTGACCAAGTTTCTGATTTTTAAGGATTTCAGTAGAGGCAAAGCTGATACTACCCTTCTCATAAAGAAAAAAACTCTACATATTCTGCTTGTTCAGATATATGTTGATGATATTATCTTTGGTAGTACTAATGAACTTTTGTGCAAAGAGTTCAGTAACTTGATGCAAGCTGAGTTTGAAATGTCTCTAATGGGGGAATTAAACTTCTTCCTTGGATTACAAATCAAACAAAGCAAAAATGACATTTTCATTAATTAGTCTAAGTAAACCCGAGAGATACTAAAGAAGTTCAGTATGGATAACTGTAAGTCAATTACAACTCCTATGACCTCAGACACTGTACTGAGTGAGGATAAGTCTGGACAATCAATTGATCCTAAGTTATATCGTAGTATGATTGGATCCCTACTATACTTAACTGCCAGTAGACCTGATATTCATTTTTCAATTTGCTATTGTGTGCGTTTTCAATCTAATCTGAAGGAATCACATCTAATAGCTGTAAAGCGAATATTGAAGTATTTGCATAGTTCAATAGATGCAGGGTTATGGTATCCAATCAATTCAGACATCAAGCTGATGGGGTATTGTTAGCACGAGACTTTTCCTCAGCGAGCAGTGATGAAATCCGGTCTAACCGATACCTTTGTAATATTTTTACAAGCGTGTTGTAGCCCATGGATTTTAAAGCCGGCGTCACCTGGCCTGAAATAAAAATATTTGCCAAGCTCTTGCAGCCAAACGGGACCGAAAAACCAAATCCAAAACCTTAAACCCATAAACACTTAAAAACCCAAAACCTTAAGCCCTTAACCCTTAACCTATAAGCCTAAACCTAAGCTCAAGCCCAAGAAGCCCATGACACC
>CAOJCR011437552.1:0-11083 GCA_948330485.1 Euphorbia neoarborescens | reverse complement strand
GTTTTTAAGTGTTTTATTTCGTATTTTTATAGAATTTTCTATGTTTTGCTCTCTTGATTAGTTTTGTTAACTTTTGTTAGTTTTAGATGATGTTGTATATAATTTAACTTGTGTTTGGGGAATCTCGCGTGTTTATTTATTTGCACCCTTTTATATTGATGATTTGATGCATTTTATGTCTTTGAGAGATAGGTTTAAGTTTCGGAGATTGAAATCGGAGCACAGGAGTCCGAGAGAAGAAAAGAGTTGCGCGAAAGATGAACATGCGTGAAGTTTGAGTTTTGTGTTTACATCTATATCATATTTGGAGCGTATTTCAAGAATGTTAGAGGCCGATTTTGGAAAATCTTATTAGACACATAATTTAAGATAATCTTTCAGCTTTCCAATGGATCGTGAATCACTAGATTTGAAGGTCGTATGAGAAAGTTATGGATGAAACAAGAGAGAGTGTGTAGTCTGTCAACAAGAACAAAAGATGCTGTCGAAGAGGAATTACATGGTCATGTCGTGGCATGATGTTGGTCACGACGTGATAGGCCAAAATTATAGATTTCTAGAAGGTTTTCCTGAGGAAAATAAGATTACATTGCCACGACGTGACACTTATTGGCCATGACGCGACACGACTTTGATTGAGAAAATGCTGAATTTTGACCTAATTTCAATAACTTTTTGTTGGGAACCTATTTATTGAGCTGGAGAATGTATTTTAGGTTATCTTTTGTCATTCAAACTAATCAAGAACCCTATCTAGGGTTTTAGTTTTTCTTTGAATTTGAGATTTTGGGATTGCATTCAATTGAAAGAGTTTACTTGGAATCTTCCCCTTTTGAGGAGAATTCTCTTCTAAGATTGAGTTTTCCAATAAAGGTTCATCTTTACGATTTATTTTTCCCTGTGGAATGCAGCGAATCGATAACGAGTTTGACCTAAGAATTTCTTTCTTCACTCTTTTTATTTGTTTTCGAGTTGTGATCCTATAGTGATAATTTTCGTAATTGAATTCATTGATTTCTTTCCATCCTTATTAATTCCATCCAATATTGGTAATTAGGGTTTATACTTGTGATTTGGTTAATTGTTATGCATGTGATTTAATAGCCTCAGAAACGTAAATATTGATATGATTCATATCTGTTACGCGATCCAGATTGAAAACTGGAAAACCGGGAGGACTGACAATCCTGTAGAACTTAAGCGTACTTATTTTCTTATTCATAGAACTAGGCGAACCCTCTGGATAATCTTACCCTAGGTGCTTCACAAAGTAGGAGTAACTATTAAATACATGCATTGATATTGATTCGATTGCATGCATTGCTTTAATGGATTGATTGCTTTTAGACCGATAAGATTGTCCCCGTTATTATTCACAGGGAGGTAAAACATCAATTGATTTTCCCGTGAATTTCGTACAAGGGTTTGTTTGATAATTGATCACATTAGGAGTAGTTTAACTTAGTTTATTTTCACAATTTATTGTTATCACCTTTAACATACTGAAACCCTAGATTAGACCGTGTGTAGAGGTATTTTCCCTATAGGATCAATACCTGAACTTTTAAGACCAGATTACTTGACAACGACAGGGTACACTGCCCTAGAGTTGAGCTATCAGCATAATTAATTATTATCTTAAATCTGTATCACTGCTGACGCTTCACCACACTCCAATCATTATGCTTTGAAGAACACCAAACCAAGAACCACACTCCATATTATAATGAATAAGCAATACTTACTCATTAATTTATCATCAAAATTTGTCCTAAAAGGTTGACCTGGTAGTGATGTTCACAGAAAAATGAAGCATAATCTTAGTGAAAATAAAGCTAAGCTGTGACTCAGCATGATAGGTAGGTGTTATAGCAAAATATAAGTATAATCATTTCAAATAATCATCTCATAATCATGTATAGGCACTTTATAAGTCACAAAACACATGTGATTCTAAGGAATAAAAACCCCTTGTTCCAATGTTGCAATTTGCCATCATTCATAAATGCATAACATAAAGCCAAAAAATGTAGGATTACATCATATTATCAAAATTACGGAATCATCAATCCATAATAAGTTTGTATCCGAGGTCTATTGCACTGTAAATCATTACTTGATAATACCAATTTGGCAATACCCATTTTTCCCCAATTACATAATTTTCCAATTCCAATCCATTCAAAACAAAATAAGGCTAAAACTAACATACAATCAATGAAAAACTAACAGGCAATTAGGGTTTAAGAAGCATAGTAGCATGAAAATAAAGGAAAAAGAGTGAGAAAGAGTACTTTGGACACATTGGGAGTGATAGGTCAAAAAATCCTAAAATAACTTAAGAAAAGCTATTAGAGAGAAAAGGAGAGATGACTAGAGTGAAGGAGAAGAAGAGGGAAAAGAGTGAGAGGAGTGAAAGATGTAGTAGAAGGAGGAGGAGAAGAGAGGGTCGAAGAAGAAGAAATAAGGGGGAAATTGTGGCAGCTAAAGAGTAATGAGAGAAAGAGAGGAAAAGAAAAATTTAAATCTTAAACATAGATGGGTCGGGCTCAAGGTAAAGCCCGATCTTCATTCTATGTCCCCCTGTGCGAGAATATTGGGCTCGTCGAGCCCAACCTCGAGCCAAGGGATCTGCCATTTTATTATTTTTTCTTCAGGGGTTGGGGTCAAGGTCGAGCCCATATAGCTCGAGGTCGCACCAGACTTCCTGTTTGTGGCCCTTACAGATTCTTGTAATAATTTTGATCCTCAACTCCGTGCATGAGATTCCTACAAAAACAAATCAAAGCAAGTACAAAACATAAAACAAAAGAATATTAAACATACACGTGCTATGTTTATAGTCGGAATAGGTTGACTTTTGCAAACCATCAAGCATCTCGGAGATGCATCGCCTTCTTCTCTCCTAAATTGATTCCATAGAAATATTTCTTTAACTGGTGCCCATTTAACTTTTGAATTCCTTCTAGTGTCTCAATATTCACCATTCCCAAAGGATATACCTTATGTACCTAAAATGGACCAGTCCAACGACTCCTCAACTTTCTCGAGAAAAGTTTTAACCTTGAATTGAATAGCAACACTGAATCCCCTGGATTGAACTTCTTTTCCACAATATGCTGGTCATGCTATCGCTCTGTCTTCTCCTTATGTATTATTTTATTTTCATATGAGCTAAGGCGAAGCTTATCTAACTAGTTCAATTGTCTAAGTTGAAGCTCACCTACAGCCTTCATATCAAAATTTAGAAAACGTAATGCTTGGAATGCTTAATGTTATAGATCTATAGGTAAATGACATGCCTTTCCAAATGCTAGATGGTATGGGGACACTCCTATAGGTGTTTTATAAGCAGTCCTATAGGCCCATAGCACATCGTCTAACTTAAGACTCCCATCTTTCTGCGAAGCACTGATCATCTTTTTGAAGATTTTTTTCAACTCCCTATTTGTTACCTTAACTTGCCCACTAGTTTGAGGGTGATAGGGTGTGGCTACCTTATGGGTGACGCCATACCTACGCAGAAATGTTTCAAATGGTTTATTGCAAAAGTGGGATCCCCCATCGCTGATAATATCTCTTGGAGTCTCGAATCACATAAGAATGTTTCTTTTAAGGAACTTGATCACTTCTTTACCATTAATGGCAGGTAATGCCACCGCCTCGACCCATTACCTCCAATAAAATGTATTGGTTATTACAGGACATTGGGAACGGCTCCATAAAGTCAATGCCCCAAACATCAAAGATTTCACACACCAAGATGCCTTGTAGGAGCATTTCAATCCTTCTAGAGATATTCCCCACTCTCTGACAGGTGTCACTAGTATTTATGTAGCACTCGACATCCATTTTCATTGTCGACCAATAGAAATCCACTAGTCAAAATTTTCCCTAGTGTTCGATTGGGTCCAAAATGGCCTCTAGCCTCTCTTTCATGACACATCCTAATTATAAATAGTACCTCAGAATCTGATATACATCTGCTAATTACATTATCAGCGCAGAGCTTAAATAAAAATGGATCATCCAAAAAATAATCCATTGCACCATTCCAGAATTTTCTTCGTCGCGTAAACCTTTAAATCAGGGGAAAAAATGCTACCTACTTTGTAGTTTACAATTTTGCAAACCACGGAGTTGAGTTTATCGTATACAATTTTTCATTAGGAAATGTATCTTAGATGTCAAGCTCATCTTCAGAATCTCCTTTCTCGATCGGCAACCACGACAAGTGGTCGGCCACTACATTTTCCACTCCCTTCTTGTCCTTGATCTCTATGTCAAATTCTTGTAGAAGCAAGATCTACCCGATCAATCTTGGCTTAGCATCGTGCTTTGTCAACAAATACCTCATAGCAGTATGGTCAGTGTAAGCAATTACTTTAGACAAAACTAGATAAGATCTAATCGTGTCAAAGCAAAAACTACAGCTAATAGTCCTTTTTCCAAGAACGAATAATTTATTTGATCCCTATTTAAAGTCCTACTAGCATAGTAAATTGGGCTATAAACCTTTTCCAATCGTTTCCCTAAGCATGAACCTACTGTCAAATCACTCGCATCGTACATTAACTCAAAAGGAAGGTCCCAATTCGGATTTATTATAATTGGTGCATTGATTGATTTCTGCTTTAACTTATTTAATGCAAGCAAACATTGCTCAATAAAATTAAACAAAACATCTTTTTGCAGTAGCTCAGTCAAAGATTTTGGTATTTTAGAAAAATCTCTAATAAATCTCCCATAGAAACCTATATGACCTAAGAAACTCCTTACCAACTTTACCGAACTAGGTAGAGGTAATTTCTCAAATCACCTTGATTTTGGCTAGATCAACCTCTATCCCCTTCCCCGAGATTTTATAACCAAGTACAATACATTCGCGGATCATAAATTGGCACTTTTACCAACTAAACACCAAATTGGTGTCTTCATAACACTGAAGCACCGAATATAAATTTTCAAGAAAAGAATTAAAATTATGACCTACCACAGAAAAGTCATCCATGAAAACTTCCATGAAATTCTCTATCATATCTGACAAGGTTGCAAGCATGCATCTCTGAAAGGTGGATGGGGCATTATATAAACCAAAAGACATCTACCTATATGAAAATGTCCTGTAAGGACATGTGAAAGTGGTTTTTTCTTGATCAAGAGGGTCCACAGGAATCTGCATATAGCCGGATAGCCCATCTAACATGCAAAAACAATCATGCCCGACCGTCCTTTCTAACATTTTATCAATAAAGAGTAATGGAAAGTAGTCTTTACGGGTGCAATTATTCAACTTTCTGTAATCAATACACATCCGCCACCCGGTTACCGTTCTTGTGGGAATCTATTCCCCTTTCTCATTTTTTGTTGTACCTCCTTTCTTGGATATATACTGCACTGGACTTATCCACTGACTATTAGAAATTGCAAAAACAATACATGTATCTAGAATCTTGATTACCTCCGCTTTTACTACTTCCTTCATGTTGGGATTAAGTCACCTTTGAGGTTGTACACATGGACTGATCGGACTTATCCTCTTGATGGCATGAATTGACTGCCAGAAAGCTCCCTTATACTTTTGAAGTACTTTCACAAATTGCCCTTCCTTCTCACCTATCAACAAAGAAGAAATAACTACAGGTAAATCTCTAACCGGTTGGAGAAATACATACTTTAAATTCTCGGGTAGTAATTTCAGCTCCAAATTCATGGGCTCTTCTAATGATGATTTAGGTGCTGGCTTTACTTCCCTTTCTAACTTTTCAAACCCCCCCTCATCCAATTACATTCCTTAACTTCTTTAGATGCCTCAATTTGTTCCTCTTTAGTATCAAGAACATCCTTCAAAATGTTGTCCTATTCACTACATACATACTCATAAATACATACATCAATAAACTTAGAGGCAGACACGTAATTACAATTCTCCCTATCTAATGGATATTTTATAGAATTATAAACATTAAATGTTACCTCTTCATTTTTCACCTAAGAATCAATTTAGCTTCTTTTACATCAATTAGTGTTTGCCCCACTGTAAGGAATAGTAATCCAAGTAAAATTAGAATGACATTTTCCTCCTCCATATCTAAGACCACAAAATTAGCTAGAAATATAAACTTATCTACCTTTACTAGCATGTCTTCTACAATTCCTTGTGGTCTTGTAATCGATCTGTCTACCAGCTGCGATGTCATTTTGGTTACCTTTGGATTCCTAATCCTAGTTTCGAAACATAGAAAGGGTCATCAAGTTGGTGCTTGCTCCCAAATAGCATATGGCATTTGCAATCTTTAAATTCCCTATTTGATATGGGATCGTGAAAGTCCCTCTATCTTTCAACTTTGGCGGAAGCCTATTGCTAATGATTGTGGATCACTCTTCTTTCAATGCCACCAATTTGTCGCCTCCTAGTTTCATTTTACCTACAAGCAATTCCTTCAAAAAATTTACATAAGTAGGAATCTCCTAAAGAGCCTCTACTAATGAAAAATTCCAGCATTTTAAATATTTTAAGAAATTTGGAATACTTTTGATCTAGCTTATCCTTTTTAGCCTATTGAGGAAATGGTAACTTAGGAACATATACACTTATTAGATCAGGAGTACTCACCTTATCAGAACTACTAGAAGGGTTTTCAAAAACCGATTCGGGGTTGCTTATCTCTCCCAACTCCATACTTACCTGATCAGGTGGAGATTCACTATTGGTCTCAGAAGTTTTACTCTCTACCTGTTTTCCACTTATCAACATAATTTCTTGAGCTGTCTCCCTTTAGTTCTTCTTAGGGTTCTGCTCGGTAGTACTTAGGAGACTGTCGGAAGGTATCTCTTGCCTTTCCCTATTTATTTGTGCAATCTGATTTCCAAAATATCTAGAGTAGGCCTTAGTATCAGCAAGTCTAGCTGATATGTCATTTAATAAAGACAACGCAGCACCATCTTGCTTCTGAGGAGGTAGCTGTAGTGTAGGTTGGTTATATGATTGATGCATTAGGGGCTTACCTAAACCCCGGTATTGATGCTCATTGTAGAACTCAGGAGAAGGTTTCAACACATTTTTGTGATTCCCATATGAAAAATTTGGGTGCTGAAATCTTCTTCCATATTTATTATTATTATTATACAAATTATTATAGGAGTTAGAATTGTTATACCTGGATTTTCCTCCAACGTAATTTGCATTTTCAGATCCTTGGGAAAACAGACTGCCCACCTCATAAGCTTGATTGGGATGGTCCCTACCACAAGTGCCACACATCACTAGTAGCTGTGCCCCATTCATGTTCAACCTCGCCACCATCATATCTAGCTTCTTATTCATTTCATCCATGGTTAGAGTATTCTGACCTCCTTTGGCAGCATGGACATCTCTCCTGTTTGTTGTTTCAGCTTGCCTCAACGTACTTTTTCTCGCTAACTCCTCGAATAACTCTTCTTCTTTGCTTGGCATCTTTTTGAAAATGTCCCCACTTGCTGAAGAATCCATAGTAGCATGATTACTAGGGGTTAAACCATGATAAAATATACTTTCTTGGTTCCAATGAGGTATGTCATGGTGAGGGAAATTTCTGACCAGCATCTGAAACTGCTGCCAAGCCTCGAATATTATCTCAGTTCTGAACTGGCAGATCATAGAAATCTCATTCTTTAGCTGAACTGTCTTCGAGGGTGGGAAGTTATATGCTAGAAACTGCTCCTTTATCTGGTCCCACGTTGTAGCTGAACCAGGTCGTAAGGATCTATACCACTTAACAGCTCCTTCGGTTAATGCGAAAGGAAATAGCTTCAACCGAATCACATCTTGGGGTACTCCATTTAGCTTTACGGTATCTACAACCATTAAAAATCTATCTAGAAATTTATTAGAGTTTTTAGAGATACCTCCACTAAATTATGCACTCATTTGCACAAGTTGAATCATGTTGGTTTTCAGCTCAAAATTATTAGTTGTGACCGGTGGGAGTACTACACCAGCTCTACTACTTGATCTGTAGGGAGCTATAAAATCTGACATTTTTCTTTCATCTCGCCCACCAGTATCCCGATTCTTATGGAAATCCTCTTATTCCCTAAGCTCAACCTCTAATCTTTGTCTCAATTCAGCTTCCCTGTGTTTCAGCTCGTTCAGCTTCGTATGCTTCTCTTTCTCTCTATACTCTTTCGACTTCAGCCCTCAACTATTTTGCATCCATAGTTGCTTCTAAATTCCTATGCATACTGCGATTCCTACGATAAGTACATTCAATTTTTGGATCAAAGAGTAATGGCTCCAAACGTTTGGAGCGACGATGCATAAAACAAACTAGAAACAATCACAGGAAATAAGATTCAAATCACTAAATAAAATAAACAAATTAAAAATTAAAGACTCGTTACACAAATACAATGCTTAAATCATATAGTTGACCATTGGTTCGATGTTGCAGGAAGGCTACTTCCCCAACATTGGCACTAAAAACTTGATAGGGTGTCGATAGTAGCTATAAAACTATGATCTGATCACTCAACTCTAGGGAAGTGTACCCTATCATTGTCAAGTAATAAAATCTGGTTCTAAAGTCCAGGTATTGATCCCACAGGGAAATTCCCTACCAGCACCAAACTACTTGGGGTCCTAACGTGTTTAAGCAAAATATAAAAGTGATAAAAAATTGAAAATAAATCTAACTTACACTAAGCTAAATTAATCTACTAATCAACTTCCAAACTTTATTTGTGCCGGAATTGAAATAACAATGCAGGAAGCTTTTCCGATATATGAATGAAAATAAGGATGGCCTTATTCAATCAAACAAGGGTAAAAAAATGCAATAATCACCAAACCCGAAGTATGAAAATCAAGCAATCTGAGTTAGCGACTCTACGACCAATTATACTTCCTAGCCATATTTCCTTATTTAGAGCTCGTCTAGCTCTAGAGAAAAGAAAATAAGAGCCCGCATATTTCACAAAATTATCAGTTCCAATGATTGCCAAGGGTTTGATCTAGGTAAGGCTACAGATATGCACTAGGTGAAATATGAACTTTATAAGACTAACTCAATTACAAAATCAAACATAAACGGAGAAATAATGATTAGTTTGCAAATCCAAAAACCTTATTCAATAAAATAAAGATGGAAAGAGTTAATGGAATTAATCAACGAAAACAGATTGTAATCTCATAAATAATTAACAAGAAAAGTGAAAAGAATGAATTATGCCTTTTTCCAATTAATCGGATCTTATTGGTTTGAGATCGCTAAAAGGGAACCGCTGTAGAAATGCCAAAATTCAATCGAGAATCATGAGTCGCAAATGGAGAAGATTCGTAGTATAACAAGCACATCAACCTTTATTGAAAATAGTAAATCCAAGTACAAGCTCTCAAAAACCCCGTCGAGTTATAAGAACAAGAATGAAAGTAAAGATAACCTAAAACTAGTCTAAAACATCTTATTTATATATTCCAAAATAGAATAAAATATCCCCATAACAAACGGGGTCAAATTTGGAAAGAAAACACGAAATTAGGGTTTAAAATAAAACTATTGGGTCTTAGCTCGAATTTGGAAAGGGCTATGTCAGCGAAAGGAAATGTCCAGTTTCCTCAATTATGCTCATTTTAGGGATATAATAGGGTGTTATATTGCCCAAGCTTTGGCAGCACAACCCCAAGTGACAAAAGTACCAATCCCAACTATGATAGATAAAGTGGTAGTCTAGGTATATAGACTCAGAAGGGTTCAGAAAGGTGGAAAGGTTGTTGTTCAGGAAGTGTTCGATGATAATGAATACTGTCCAATTAAGGGAGGAGCCTCAAACATATATTAGGAGTTAAATGAGCAGCTGAGAAAGTAGAACAAGAAGTTAGAAAGCTTTATGGCCACAATGATGAAGAAATTGAATATGGAGAATCGCCTTATGTAGAGCCTTGTGATTTTATGGCAAGAGGGGTAGAGAAGTTCCCCAAAGGGTTCTCAATGCCAGGAGTCTGACCCTTTAGTGGCAAGGGGTCATTGACAGCCCATATTAAATAGCTAGTTTAGTGGCAAATCATATTGCACATCTCTTTTTGACCACTCTAGAGGGCATTGCGATCAACTTATAAAATGCTTTGCCTTCCCATATTAGACTTGACTAGAAAAAATTATCTACTAAGTTTTTAGAGTTTTATGCCTATAATGTAGAAAGGAAGACCATATTAGAGATGGAGGCATTCAAGTAGAGGCAAAATAAGCGGTTTAAAAGTTACTATTAGAGGTGGCATAATACAATGAATAGTATGACTAGGAAGCTATAGAAAGTGGAGCTACTATTGAAGCTAATAGATGGTAGCTTGGAGCTATACTACAGAAAAATGAAATACCACACCTTCTGTAACTATGTGGAGGAACTAACTATAGGGAAGAAGGTCAAATGGTATAAGATCATCCGAAAAAAAGAACAAATGGGATACAAAAAAACCTTTACCTTCAATTGCACGGGAGGAACTTCTTCTTCTTCTGCTCAGACCAACAACAGTGGGTCAAAAACATTCAACCAGGGCCAGGAGTAAATGGTATAATTGGTTGACATTTTAGCTGCCTCATCCAATCCTTTAGTTCCCACTAAATGCCATGGAGAGTCAATCCATAGGCCCCATCTTTGAACAGGTTATTTGCAAAGTGTAGGAATGATTAGCTACTACAAAGTATAAAGCCTTACGTCCCACTATGTGAAGCCAAAAAAGATAATTAATGCCATTATCATATATTAATGGGGTATAAGATAACTAAATACACAAGACTTTGTAGCCCTATTCAATGTTTGGTGAAAGAAGGACGGATTGAAGAACCTCCCATGGCCAAGCCTAGTACTTATGAAGACCCTCCACCTTTATTTGAGAAAAGGGTAAATATTGTATAGCTCAGGATCTTAAGAATTATATATTTTCCCAAATAACGAAGGCAAATCCCAAGGTAAGGTGAATAGAAATCGAGGGATGTAAAAAAGAGGTCAAGCCCAAACAAACAAAATCAACAAACAATAGAGTATGATTAACTCTAAGTATACAACATGAAACAAAAACGAAAAAGATGGAGAAAAAGGGTAGATA
>CAOJCR011437295.1:0-12968 GCA_948330485.1 Euphorbia neoarborescens | reverse complement strand
GGAATGCTATAGTTTTGAGTCTGTAATACTGATAGTTTGATGACCCTTGCTTGGTTAGCAAGGAAGAATTATAGATATAATTGTAATGACAGGTTAACTTTTATACAGGTTGTGATATAACGAGTCTTTTATGTAGGGCTGTTTTTTTTTTGTCCTCCTCCTTTCAGGATGAGTCCTTGAAACAGGGACGTGACACCCAATATTTGGCAATGATTTGGTAACATGTTCTTGGTCAATCTCTATGAAATTCCAATATCTATTCTTCGTATCAAACTCCGCAAAGTGAATGATGCTAATTACTTGAGTGTCTTCAGTTTCAGTAATTTCCAGCAAAATGCATTATGATAAATATAACAATTATCTTTATTCCGGTTTTCTAATGCAGGGATAAATGCAGCATAATGCTATCTCTAGTCAAAGTGGTAATTTCATTCTGCACATTTGATTATTTGGCATTGCTACCTTGCACTGTTACTCAATGAATATAATTTTAATACTAATTTTAGATAGGTTATAAGTTTAGATATTCAACTTTTAAAGAGAAATAATAACTAATCATGTAGACTTCTATTATAAAATATCAATCAAATGTAGTTTAATTGCCTTTTTATTTTTTTTCTAATTCTCTATACATTGAGAATAGGTAGACTGGCATTAGATATCTCCAATCATTACGGGCATTAGTTTGTCTTTATTGTATAGCATTAGGATTCATTGCATAACAAACGATTGTGGCATTTATTTGAAGATGAAGAAGAATTCATATTTTTAATGGCAAACAACCCCAAACCCCACCAGAAAAACTAGAAAATCCTGCACAAGCTCATTCCAAATAAAATAGGTAAACAGTCACTGACCTTTACTACAGAAGCAAAATTATCATCCAGGATAATGATATCTGAGCTCTCTTTTGCAACTTCAGTCCCTTGAATGCCCATGGAAAGGCCAATATCTGCCTAAAATACAGAAATTAAATAGAGCATATCATCAGTACGATAATGATGGAAGAAAAGACCATAAAAATTTTACTTGAAAGTATCAGATGCAGTTCTTTAAAATAACATCAAGGCTTAGTCTCGTTTTCTATTGCTATTTCCATAGAAAGCCTTGTACATGTAGCAAGCTGAATAATAGCATAACGTTTGAGCTTACATTGTATATTCAATTTCTTCATACAATAGCATATTCACAGTAAGGACATATCTAACAAGAGTAAGTTTCATGAGATACTCATAAGCACCATTTATAACCCAAGAAACAGCTCTCATCAACCAATACATTAATATTTATCTAGAATAGGCACCAAACTCGAAAGAAAATAGAAAATTCCAATTGCACAGGAAATAGGAAAGGAAGCTTTGATAGATGAACATTCAGATAACTACAATGAGAAACTAGAAAAAGAGAAGAAGAAAAAGATGGAATGAAGACCTCATGAAGTGCAGGAGCATCATTTGTACCATCTCCAGTCACAGCTACAACTTCACCTAACTTGCGTAAGGCTTGAACTAGCAAAAGCTTGTCATTAGGAGACGACCGACCCATCACCTACAAAAACATTCACAGTTTAACCATTTTTTATGTTTAAATAAACAAATATCTCAAAATAGTTATACGCTGAAAATACTTGTAAATCTAAATTACTTCTTGCAGTTCTAACATTTGATGCCTTTAGACTTTTGACACATACCGTCACTTTCTTGGCAACCAATTCTCTTTCCTTTTCTGAATATGCACGGAACACCCTTCCTTCAATGATATTAGGCTCCACAGCATCTTCATTTGAATGAAGAATACCACACTCCAAAGCTATAGCTTTCGCTGTTTGAATATTGTCTCCAGTGACCATTCGTACCTTTGGTTTTACATCAAATTATCCCAACAAGTCATTTCCAAGAATTTTATGCCACAATTAATCCAAATAAATAAATATATACTACTATATTCTCAAAGAAACAAAAAGCGATAAACAGCATTGTGACTAATCGACAAAAGAAACTGTAGTCTTTAAACATTTCCCCCAGAGACACAAGATCTATAAGCTTTCAGTGAGGTAGTCGAACTGAAAAATGACTAGATACCTTAACACCAGCTGCTGTGCACACTCTGACTGCATCTTTAACACCTGGGCGACATGGATCCTACACATGCAAAGTAATAATGGCAAACACAAATCACATTAATGGGGCAGAAAGAAAGAGACAGAATAATCTTTTAAAATGAAAGAGAGAGAATAAAAGAGCAAAAACAAAATATTTTTCAGAAAGTGAACCTTGATGCCTACAATGGCAAGCAAAACAAGATTATCTTCAGGTAACACCCACTGGTTTAAACCTTCTTCATCAACAGGAACTTTGTCAAAGTCAAATGACCTATATGCAATTGCAACACATCGCAAACTACTAGCAGCCATGTCATCAATAGCAGTTTTGAAAAAATCCTGCACAGAAATTCATGTATAAACTTCTCAATTAGAAGTTTGTTGACGCCCAATAGAATTAAAACTACATCCTAAGTATGGAAGTGCATGGAACAGGTCATGGCATGTTCATCAGAAGATACTTGATAGTTTTACATGCAACTCAAAATCGGAAATTTCTACTTCATAATTTATAGCCAAGTTAAAGGAAAACTACAATTTCATATGTAGAAACAGCAACCAGGTAGGCATCTTGCAAGTTATACCCAAATGGAAACACATTTAACAGTATAACTACTTGAACCCGAACGAGACCCATTTGAAATTATTGACTTTATTACCCATATGATTAGCACTACCCATTTATCACCTGAACATGCAAAATACTCTTCTTAAATAAGTTTAAATATATATAACAAATGAAATAAGAGAAAAAAATACAGAGCAAGTTCATTTAAGAACACATAGAACAAAAAATTTGATAATCAAATTTAATAATGCACATTCAAAAAGAAAAAAAAAACTAGTATTATTTAATATTACAACTTTGGATTAGAGTGATGGGTACCTAGTGGTATAAAATTCGACCGAAATAAAATAACAGGCAGTGATGTTTACTATCAAAACCATCCTGAACTTTTATGGACAACCTAAAAAATCTAAATTAAGAGGTAAAGTAAGCAATTCGTATCCACAAAATCCAAACTCAGCAGCCCTTGTCACATGAGCTCTCTCAAGATTCAGAAAACCCTTGGTATTCCAGCGAAGTTAATAACACTTGCCATGAGCTAGTAAGTAATCGATGTATAGACTATAAAATTGTAGGATAGAAACACTGAGGAATTCGGATATTGAAATAGAAATACAAGGATCTAGATACAAACAGAACATATGCACATATAGACAAAATGCCCAAACACTAGCAATGTTCAAGGACATAGATTACTTGGCAAACTATTCATACACGAATTTAAGAAAAATTAGTGAAGATTTCAAATGCGAATTCCAAGAATTTTTAATGTTGCAACATATTTTGATTATTTCAAACAGAGCGCACCATTCTCTAACCTTATCTTCATCAATGGACAGCAAGCAATTATTAGTATCAATATATCTAGAGCATGAGGAGAGAACTATCTCAGCTGCTCCCTTCCAATGTATATGGACTTCTGAGCTGGTCTGTCAAGATTTTTTTTTTTATATAAAAAAATGCATCAGTACAAAACAATATGTAAATATTAAGAGAAGAAGCATGGAAGATAAAGATTTCACACAAATTTGTGGTCATCCGAGAAACTGATCTTCAAAGTTCGCAACTCAACTGAAACTATGATTTTGGTCATCTAACTATACGGATAGACAAACAGCATATTGTAATGCAATCTCCCCCATTTGAGGTACGTTTTGGGGTGACTTAGGTCTTTGTTTAGATGGTATCAAACCCTTGTATGCATGTTGGGTCAACCATGAAAATTTGCATCACACTCCAGATCAAGCCATGAGGGGTGTGCTGAGTATTCCACATTGCTAAATGAAAGCCACTTCTTATTATCTAAGGCAATCCTCCCCTTTGCTTAAAAAATGAAAGATGCTGCACATTCCAAAACACATCAATTTACAAATAACAAGAACAAAAGTAATCAATTGTTTTCATTACTTTAGCAGTCACGCCAATTTTTGGTTAACAGAAGTCTCAGTAATTCACTAACTTAACGATTGAATACTGATCGATTTATGGTTAACAAAATAACAGGGAAGGATAAAAACAAATACGTAAACAATTAACAAAAAGTTGTTTTCCATTAGTCAAACTAGCATATGAAAGGGAATATACAACTTTACTCAGTTTCAAAATTAATTTAAAAGATAGGCTGTAAATTTAAGAAGTTAACAAGAAAAGCAGTCTGGCTAACCTAGAGGGGATGCGGAAGGCCTTCAATCACTACAATCAATATTAAGGAAGGAATATTGTTTTTCTTGTTGTTCAATAGTCGAAAAGTACAAATACATGGCAAGCACATATATTGATGATGTCATGTACAAACAAGGTTAAACTTTTGCAAGTAACATAAAATATGAAATTAAGAAAATCACTTATAAATGAAATGGCATTTGCATATAATTGAATTCCATCTCAAAATTCAACCAAAGTCCTTTACTTATTTGTTCATAAAATTTTATACCAGCCCCAGGTTTCACAAAGACAAGAAATTACGAATTTCAGCAATTACTGAAATCGCATCATAAAAAATCTTCCTTTTTGTGTGTGTGTATAAGTAGCTTCCAGTTTGCATAATTTGCAATGCAACATAAAGAGTTAGATTTGGAGATTACCGTTTGTACTGCAACACCACCTCGCTTTTTCTCTGAATTGAATGGAAAAACATGAAGAGCTTTTGATTGTGATTTAACAACATCAAACTTCATTCCCAACTGCAAAATCACACGAGGACAGAAAAATTGTAAATTAATACATGAATATACCCCACACACAAGAAGATAACAAAAAAAGAGAATACCTTCACAGCCCAAGAGAGGATAGCTTTTTCAGTAGGAGATCCAGAAATCTCCACATCTCCACCATCCTGCCAGATCAAATATCATGCAATTATCCTAAGAACTAGCAAAACTGACAATCCAAAAAATAAGTCTGAACATTATATTAATTAAACAAATAAGGCAGGCAGTAACACATGGACGCTCAAATCTGTCACATTTCCTAGAGGATGCCTGGACTTGAGAAAAGAATTAAGAACAAAACAAACCCAATAGCTGCTAATTAAAAGAAAGGGAACCGAAATGTTGACGAGGGAATATAGAAGATGGATATAAGATGTTTTTAAGGCGCTGGTTGCTGAATAGTATCTTATTGCTCCCATTAAGTTAGTTAGTTTCTACTTTCTACTAACTAACTTTATCAAAGCGATAAGATACCATCAAGCAACCTAAGGTAAAAAGTTATCTTCGGTACAGGTATCTAGTAAAGCTAATCACTTAAAGAGCAAGGAGAGAGAGGGGAAAAAAGGCCCTGAAAATTCCTCTGAAGCATTATATGCATAAAAAAAAGAAATCAAATTAAAGATTATAAATAAATCAACACACTTTAGATTATAAAGGACTGTTTCACCCTAACTTAAAGCTAGACAAAGAATAGTAAAAGAAAATTATCACGAAAATGAATCAAACGAAAAAGGCAGAAGCAAATGGGCTTCAACGGAAATAATTACCTTGGGAACATAGACATTCCCTGAGCTGTTCATTGCAACACCCTCATATAACAATGACTTGACTTCAGAGTGCAACTGTGAGGAGTTATTTGAAAGGTCCATCTTCTGTTTCCCAACATAAGCCTCAACTACAGTCATCTGTGATATGCAAAATTGGACCGAGAAAATTAAAATATACCTGAAACATTTTAATTAACGTGGAAGTAAAAGCAGAAAAAAAGTAAATGTAATTCTATCATACACCTTCCACCGAATTCATTAGCAGAATAGAATAAATCATATGATATATACATACCATTTAAGCATCTAATTGATTGGTGAAAGGGGAATAAAAGGTACATATTTTTGCCAATTTATTTAGGTCATACAGTTTCTATAAATTAAATAACTACACATAGCATATGAATTGAAAAATAAATAAACAACATTATGAAACAGAATGCATTATATCTAAATCACAACATTCATACACAAAGCAACAAGTTTTACTTCTATTGCATACAACTCATAACTGAAACTCAAACAGCTCGATAGTGTTTGTATTTTCAGTTTCAGTCTTACTCACCCCTCTACAGCCCTTAAAACCAATTTTTTTCCTCCCAACATGTCCCTTCACCACAAACAGAACTATGAAAAAATTAAGACATGATTTTCCTTCTACAAACGGAGCCTACTATAAAAATAAAGACATTTATAAGGAGACTATAAATGAACATCCCATAAATTGAGACTTCACCAGATAAAATAAACTGATAAAAGATAACATTTACAGTTCACGCTTTTTCTATTTTAGAATTCAATTCAAACTCTTTTCTTCCTCAATTGGAGAACCGAAATCCATATGTCACTCCAAGTAGCCAACCATTGAAAAACTGAACACATATTGAATATGATTGGGGCTACCTCAATGATTACTTATAGTTGACATGGCAGAACCAACCTGATTTAAGGTCAATGTCCCAGTCTTGTCACTACAAATTGTGGTTGCTGAGCCCATAGTTTCACATGCTGAAAGCCTACGAACCTGCAGATTCGTGCTTGTTAAACAAAAGTGATAAAGAGCCAAATTTCTCGATAAAATAATTGTAGCAGAACTTCTTTGGAAAAAAAAAAGATGCTTGCCAAGGCTTTATCTGCCATCATCTTCCGCATTGAGTATGCCAACCTGCAATACAAGGCATAAAACCCAGATAAGAAAGCACAAAAATTTGGAAATTGGGTAGCTCACTGTCAGCTATGATATCATGGAAGAATAAGATATGAGATCACTTACGTCAAGGTAACAGCCAAGGGAAGCCCCTCTGGTACAGCAACAACAACTATTGTGACCTGAATGAATCAACTACAATTCAAGCAAACAGAACAAAAAAAAAGGACAAAGATGACACGAAGAGTTGATCCAGGGAATCAACATACTGCAATGGTAATAATTTTGATAACTCCATCTACTGTCTCACTGATCGAAGTCTTGCCTTTGACAAATTGAACCTCTCCCTTCGCATTTTCTGTATGTCCAGTAAAGAAGCTACAAATTTTGGAAAAAATTATAACTGACAACTTTCCTAGTTAAAAATTGAAGAAACTAGTGACTGTTGAAATAATCAACTCACCGGCCTAGAAGGACAGCAAGAACGCAGACAGCTACTGAAAGGCCAACAATGCCGATAAAAGTAGCAGCTCCATTCAAGCGTACCTACTCAATGCAGCAAAAACTAGATTTTAAGATATATTACAAAAACTGCTAGAACTCTTAACCAAAAAAAAAAACCCTAAGATGAGACCTGCAAAGGAGTCTCTTCACCATTATCCTCTGAGATGCTTTCCATTAACAAACCCCATTCAGTATTGATCCCAACACCAGTTACCTATAAATGGCTTAGAATTGAATCTTCAAGCAGAAAAGTTTTGATAGAAAATACCAATTTTTGAAATAAATACGAATATGGTTACTGTGTGAAGACATGTTTTCAGCAAAAGAAATATAAATACAATTAGTATCCAGAATCAGGCAGATAACAGCAGTTCTCAGAAGTCACATGTAACTTAATCATGCTGGTTCCCTCTAAGAAAAAAAATGTACATCTAAATATATCTATTCTAGCAAAATAAAAACAAAATTGTCGAATCAATGAACAGGTTTCCTAAACGTAAGAGAAGTAAATTGCAACGAGCCTGATTTCTCAAAGACAAGATTGGGGCAAGACAAAGGCTCGAGCTACACTTCTGAAGGGTATAATTTGCATCAGTACCATACAATAAGCAACATCAGCTTATAAAGATCCCATAGAAAAAGAAATTAATTTAGACAAGTTACCAGCATGGTGCCAACACCATCTGCAATTTTGCAACCAGACATTAAAAACGGGGCCTTGTGATCCTTTTGAACCTACAAAAAGAAAATGAGGCTTAAAACACAACAGATGTATAAAAGGTTACGAAAACACATTGATAGGAGGTCAGCCAACTCACAATCTTGCTTTCACCCGTCATGCTAGATTCATCTATGGCAAGAGAGTGACCAGTGACTAAGACTCCATCAGCAGGAACCTTTAAAAAAAATCACCTCAAAAGTTATTGTGTCAATTGCAAGGATAATTTGAAAGTGACAGAAAAGGCATCATTCGGCTACTATGCCAGTTAACTCTTCACATCGTATGGCCTCTTCATATTAGTTTAATATGAGACCAACTTTTAATACAAGATTAGTTGAAACCCCCACAATTATTTTTTCTTCAAAGCAACATCAGCAAAAGAGAGCATAAAAGTCAATTTGGCAAATAAGTGTAAATAGCACAAACCATAAGTAATCATTTACTACATTTTGTAGTTATATTTCCACCAAAAACCCAATAAACAAAATTATCTTACACAAAACTTACCTGATCACCTATTTTAAGAGGCACAACATCCCCAACAACTATATCAAATATCGAAATTTGTACCCTTCTACCACCTCTTATGACCTGAAAAAAATTTCAAATTTATTTATTTTAATAGATGGGTTTCAAAAGAGAAAAATGCACACTCTAACAATAAATTAGTACTCTTCTTTTTATGTACGAGTACATACCTCTAGCTTTATATTTTGTTTTTCCTCATTTAAATTCTGAAACTGGAGTGATTGTCGATAATCACTAACAGCTGGTAAACATTTACGAAAGAGAGTTACAAAAAAATAGAAAGAGAGTCAGTACATGACTGTAGCAACCAGAGTGCGATCATACTGGGCTTGGCCACATCAATTTGCAATAATAAAATTCAACTCTATTTAGATACACTCTAGATACCAACCAGCTAAAGACCGATTGAAATAGTAATATCTCATACATGCTGATCTAATAGAAAGTTTGATTTGAGAAGTTTGATTTGAGAAGAAAGCATGATATTCATAAGAACGATAAAAATAATAAAAGTAGGAATTTGTTTAGAAATCAAGACCAAATTTCTCCTTTGTATAAGCATATGAAGGACATCAATATTAAATTTAATAAAGGGGAATATAATGACCAACTAAAAAGCGGGCTCTAACTAGCAAAAAATTGAAATGGAAAAATCTCATATTTCCTGGTATATTAATAAAACACTCGACTAGTAAAATGAACTAAACAATTGGATATGAGAGAATTTTAAGGAAAAAGAAAATGGAAAATTGTTTGGAAATCAAGACCATTCATGCCCAAACTTCATTCCTAAGTTGAAACATGAAGGGAATAATACACAACATCTTTTAGAAAAAGAAATAGAGGTGATTGTGAATAATTTAATACCTGTAACAATTATAACAAGAAAAACAGCAAAAGCAATACTCGCCCCATCATACCATCCTTCCTCTGCACCCTGTGAGGGGGAAAAAAGCATGAACAAGATAAAACCTCAACCTAAAAAATGTCAATAAATCAATGAACAAATAAAAAGCTGGGGTTCCTGTATTTTATTCAATAGTGAGCAGTTCAAAGCTGAGATAAAACTATACAGAATTTTCAAACATCTTATAGAAAGGCCTCTATAAGACCTTCGATAATCTAATAAGCAATAAAAAGGGAAGAAGACAAAAGAAAAATGATCAAAAGAATGAAGCCACCAAAGATACTTATATCTAATATATGTGAACTAAAGACCATTTTCCTAATGAGTACAACCAAAAAATTCATTCAATGTCTTTCATCAGCAGCCAAATTGGCCCCATAGATCTTTCTTCTCGTCATATTATCGCTGAAATAGATTTTCTTTTTTTACTTAAAATTTATATATAAGATATTTGATGAGAAATAGACTATCAACCCCTTAATCCCATCAAACTTATTCTAATATAGCCTTGCATCTCAGAACAGAAGTAAACTCGAGAGCACTGATGTCTAAACATATTGATCTGGTGCCAAATTATTAAAAAAAAAATTTGTTGAGTAATAAATCTTGAAAAGATTGAAGTTATTTAAGGCAATCAAACTCACCTCTGTTTTAATCCCAAGCGCCAGTGATGCTATGGCAGCTATAATTAAGATGATCAGGGTTAAATCTTGCCAAGCTTCCCAAAGGAACCTCTGAAATAAAATTGGTAAAATAAGTGAAATATTTCTAGTGCACCTGAAAAGTAATGGAAAATTTCGATTGTAGAATTAAATCTTATACCAAAAGACTGCGCCCCTTCTTCCGGGGATATGTATTTGCTCCAAATGCAATTTTCCGCTTATTTAAATCTTCCTCGTCTCCATTGATTCCAGACTCCAAATTTGTTCTCAACTTATTAGATAACCCTCTAGTCTGATAAAGGACCATAATAATGTAAATAGACTTGAGCAATAATTATGTGCTTGAGAAGGAATAACTATGTTTACATGTGACTTACACCTCCATGCCGTTCTAGAGCCGAAAAATCATTGTCCCTAATCATTAATGTAAGCTCTTGTAGTCCGACAGAGTAGTCACCGCTATGACCTGGAGATGTATCAATTGGACCTATATCTGGACAACAAAATAAGTTGATGTCACTAAGGTGTATAGCCTCAAAGCAACATATACATCACAGGATAGAAACCATAAATATAGTAAAATAATAAATAAAGAATCGTCCTCCACCTTTACAGTAAGTTAAATGAAATTAGTAATATCCCTAAGTATAGTATCTTCAAGTTTACTCTCTAGCTCGATTAACTTTATTCAGATTCTTTCGATTACAACTTAGTTCCTTAAAACTTCATACGTTTTATTTATAGCCATCATTTCGATTGACATTCGAAGTAGAGTGATTACCAATTTGTCGTTCACCCGCCAACTTGAAAAGCACTGCTGCCTGCAGGTACAACCATCCATTAACTAGAAATAGACTGGAGTCTAAAAAGTGGGCTGAACTGTTTATAAAGACAAGGAGCTTTACTCTTATAACTTGTGCATGGGCTCTGATCATCCTTTTTCTTCGTTCTTTTTCTTCTTCTTTCTTTAAATCCAAAGTGTATCGAAACCGACGAGAAGCATTTAGCACCAGTGCTGCTTGCTGTGAAAGTTCAACATCTTTAGTCAAATCTCTAAAAGCACATAATATAAAACATTTAAATGACGTGGATAAAGGGAAAAAAAATCAGTTAACACCTAAGTAGTTCGAAAGTAATTGCTCTGTTTTTTTGTTTTTTGTTTTTTTTTTCCTTTTGCTTGTATAATATGTAAGAACATAGAAAAAAAAAAAAAAAACTGGATAACCTTCCTATACTTCTAAAAGTCAGGTTTTCAAACTTCCACAATGTGGCCCTGAAATCAGAAGTTTCTAATTCAACTACTTAAGATAGATTTCAAGATTCATTCAATAATGGGATAGGTTCCAAATGTCCTAGACAAAGTAAATTCCAAGAATGAAAACTCATCACATCATAAAATTTAACCAAAACTATCTTCCTCTCCAAAATGTGAAAAGAAATAGTGAAAACCAATCAATGCAGAACAGACAAGTGCAAAAGGAATGAACATCGTAAGAAAATCAAATTACCCGCCATCGCTTGAGAGACTCACGAGAACAGTTCTTCGTATGCGCAATATCAAAAGGATCGGATTCCTGAAGGTGATGGTGATGATTCTCGCTTTCGTCGTCCACATCTAGCTTGGTGTTAGGGCCAGCCTCCATTGCGTTACGCTGCATTGAAGATGAAGAAGAACACGACGTAGACTGCAATAATCCATTATTAGAAGAACTCTTTCTAGTCATTCCGATAACTCAAATTCAATTGAAAAAGGAAAAAAAAAAAAAAATACAACCACCAATACCACCACAGCTGCACCAAACCACCGGAGCAGTCACTCTCTACCCCAATAACTCAAGCCAAACCCAAACAAAAACAACAGACAAAAAAAATAATAAAAATAAAATTAACAAAAAAAAAAAAAAAAAAAAAACCCCAATATATTGAAAGTAACAAACAAACAAAAAACTTGTCAACAGCTCACAGGAATGTTATTTCTTATTGGCAAACAAACTCTCAACAATTACTAGCCGCGAATGTCGGATTCATATGGCCGAAAATACGACAACACATATTTAGATCTGTTTTTTTAAAAAACAATAAGAAAAAATCCGAAAAAACGAAAAAAATGGCGGAAGATGAAGGAAGAAATTGACCTATTTTAAAAAATATATATAAGAAAATATCCAAAAAAAAAACCCGAAAAGAATGGCAGAAATATTATTATTACCTAGACGAAAGCATAAATACGATGTGATTACCGTGGATGAAAGAAGAAGATGAGAATGGATGATTGAGAGAATAAGGAGAATGTTGGTTGTGAAATTGAGTGGCTCAGTCACTTGTTGTAGTACAGTAAGTAATGGGTGGAATTGTGGAGTTTTGTTCTTGGTCTTGTTGTCGCCATTTGAGGAGAATAAAGGACAAAGACGAAGCTTCCATGAACTTTCCACTCATTCATTTTCAATCAATAGTACCATTCATTTATCATGCTTTTATAAGTTTCTATTTCACGCTACACAAAAGTCAAACTTATATCTCACGGTCAACCCATAATAATTCATCAATTATGACGGATTTGAAATTACTTTTTTTTTTTTTTTTTTTTTTGGTTACACGGATTTGAAATTACTGTCACACAATAACCATTGAAAAAATAAATAGTATGATTTTAATCTCTAATTAATTTTAATTAAAAATTTTATGTGATTTCTTTTTACAATTATAAAATTACAGTTTAAAAAAAAAATATTTATATATCTATTTTTTATAAAACCATCTTTTAAAAATGTGGGCCTCTAATCCTTTTGAGAATTTCCCGGCCAATAAAAATCCTCCACCATAATGTGAGGTGGAAAATTTTTATTGATTCAA